>APFE030663197.1:0-19634 GCA_000404065.3 Pinus taeda
GTGTGCCTTGAACTCATTAGGCAATGATTCCACTAGATTATGACTTTTCCAACAAACTTTAACGGGTTCAGTAGCCAAGTGGTATGTTGAATTACTACAGGCTTATTTCAATACTTTCAACACCATAGCCAAAACGTTTTTGACACATTTTAAACTACACATTCAATACGGTAATGGTAGTGAGCTTTTAACTTCTTTGAAAAAAGTCAACTTCTACCTATATTTCAAATCATATTCATGAATGGAGATGAAGACGTCATTTAGTTAAAGTTTACATCTTAGATTGACTCTTAGCCAAATGGTTTATAAAATCACTTCTATTAGTAATTATTGAAGAGGTTGGCAAAGGTGGTGTTGTAACTTAAGAGAAATTTATCCATCGTGCCCAGTACTTAGATCTTGTTTATACTTCAACCATCATATATTGCAAATCATCAGCCCCGATCTTTGGGATATCTATAGTAAACCTCTATAGGTTGTGTTCCAGCTCAACTAGTTCCTCTGTTGCCTCTGGGTTGGGTGTTACAACTGCTATTCAAGCATATATAATCTAAGAGTTCCAATTTTCTAGTTAAGCAACTAAGAGTTTCACCAAGATAAGGGTTTCTTCCTAGTGGGTACTATGTCAAGGTTGGTAGTGTGGTAAGGATTTTTAAAATTAAAACAAATGTGATTAAGTGTTGGGTAATCAAAGAGAAATTGTTTTTCATTTTAAACCCTCTTAGTATACAAAGATGACACCCTTGCATCCTAAGTTTTTTTAGGAATTGACCAATATACAGTTTCACTTTGAAGCTCATGAGAATTAGTAAATCATGTTTTCAAGGTTGAGGTTGGTTACCTCCTTAAAATACCTTAGCTTTATTTTCCCATCTATCTCTTTATTTCCCACAAATTATCCTTAAATTTGGAAGTAATAATATTTTCAATATATTCCTTATTCTTTAAGATGATCTCCTCCTTTATCCCCCATAGGTCTAGTTATGACTGGGTATCCTTATGCCAGTCTTGCTTGAGCCATAGATGGGCATCCTGGCTAAATTTAGGAGCAATTTAAGGAAACCTTTTGCTTACATGTTGTATAGCTTCTTCTTATACATGTGATACATAGTCATAATCATGCTTTTAAGGGGAAAATGCTAGCTTCAATGAAGAGGATATGGTAGGGAGCATTCCCTTTAATATTGAGTTTGTAAGTTATAAATATCTTTTGGATCAGCTCAAATTTCAATCTTCCCCATGACTCTCTACATATATTGCATCCCCAAACCTAACATCCATATAATATAATATGGGTGACGAGAGTCTCAAAGAGGAACTTTTTACTCTATATCCAATGAAAGGTCAACTTATAATTATTTTCAAGCCCATAATAAGTTTTCTAGGGTCCCATTATCCATTTCTCAATGCTATAATTTTAGTTGAGTTGATGATGAATGGAAATTCTCAAATATTTGTATAAAAAATGTTATCAATGTAGTTATTAAAGTAAATTAAGTTATCACAGTTGATCTTTTTGGATTTAATTCTCATGAATTTAGCCTTGTCAATATTAATAGTAATACCAATCTTGTAGCAATAATCTTGGAGGATTCTAAGATGCTTGTTGAGATCATCATGGCTCCTAGCTAAAAAATGATCTTGTCAGCATAAACGAGAAGCATAATGACCATACCAGTGAGCATGGAACGATTAAATCCTGCGACTTCCAAACAATCTTCTAGATTGTCACTGTAAATGCCAAAAATAGTACATGATAAGAGACACCCTTGCTTAACTCCTCTATTTCAATTAATTTCTTCTGACCAACCCTTGGTGGTCCTAATGTTGGAAGTTACATTCTTTTATAGCCCAGACACAACAACCCTCAAATCAAGAGGAACTATAATCTCTTCTAGTCACTGCCATAACTTATGCCAAGGAAGAATGTGAAAATATTTTCTTATGCCAACAAAATATCATAAGGGATCAATTTTATTATTACAACATTCCTTTGCAATGATCCTAAGAGTAACAAGATGGTCTATAGTTGAGTGTTGTCTCCTCATCCCATCTTGTACCTAGCTCTTTTATCATGGATTTCAAGCCAAAGGCTAATCTTCTTTTCAAAAACGAATCCATATAGCTTGGCTAAAATATGGCTAATCATAATGGTCCTGTAATTGGAGGGAATGTGTTTATCCTCACTTTTAAAGATAGGCACAATAAGACATTGCGCCCAAGGCGTAAGTAAGCATTACTTTATTCCCAAATTGAGAACCCTATGTATATGAGGGATGAAGATAGACCTTCTCATTTTTTAAATTTACATAATAACATCTTTATATTACTTGATTTTAGACTTTTGTGATCCATACTGATTTTGATAGATTCTTTCGGATTAATCACATCATGAGTTTTTGGTCGACGTTTCGAACCATCTAATGTGGTTCATCATCACGATTAGATCCATGAGTGAATAAGTCATAACTCAATATGTTTAATAGATATGTCTAGGGTTGGGATGGGAGTGAATGTTAGCTGAGAGGTTAGATATAATTCAGTTTAATTATAATTTATTTATTTTAATTTTATTAAGTTACTTTAGTTTTTAGGTTTTTATTTTTATTTTATATCTAGGTTTTTTTAATGATTAATATAATTATTTACTCTTTATAAACTAACAACTAATCACATGTATAATTTAGTTATTAATATATGATTAAACGTATATGATTTGGTATTTGATTATATTTCGGTAATTAAATTATTTTATTTGAGGTTAATAAGATGAGGAAAATAATTAATATCAATTTAAATATCCAAAAGTTAATTTTGTTTAAATTAAATAATATTTAGTATTTTAATGTTGTGAACTGAGGTTTCAAATATGCTTTTAATTTCATTATAGTTCTTGTATAAATATATATTCTTGATGTTCGTTTGTTAATATTTTATTTATTTTATTAGTTAATTTATTTAAAGGTTTTAAATTTTATTTTAATTAATCTCTAGTTCTTTTAAGAGTTTCCGAATGGTAAAAATGATTCCTTATTTGAGTTATATTAAATGAGAAATAAATAATAACATTTAAATATTAATGTACTATGATTAATTTATTAACATTTTATATTTAAAGTTTTGTGAAGCAAAATTCGAATGTTTATATAATTAATTATCTTCTTGTATATAAAAGTAAATTATTTATAGTTTTTTGTTTGGTTTTTGTTGTTTCTTCAATATATTGAATTTGATGCGATGAGGCTAGTGAACGTTATTAGATTAACATTTTTTGAAATATATTAAAATAGTAATTATGAAAATAATTTATTCTTGATGATTTTATGAGATTAGTCTAATGATTTTAGGGCTAGTGTTATAAATGGAGTATCACAGAGTCAAGGGATAAGGGGTACAAAATATTTAGGAGAAGGTAGGATTAGAGGTTAGAGTAGGGATCCAATAATCACTAATTTTCCAACCCTTATCATAGTTAAGGTTGTTAGAGTGTTTACCTATTTCGATAGCTTCTCTTAATTGCCTATGGTAATAATGGTCAATTTTGGCCACAACACAAGAGTTTTCAATACAAATATGGTGATTGGTTTTATTGGAGTGCTTGACCAAACCTGAGGTTTTGGAATGGTTGTGTTTAAAGTCAGTTGCATGTTCTTGAATCCTAGTTAAGATTGATCAACCGGTGTCACCAATGTAGGTTTTGCCACAATAACAAGGAAACAAGCAAACCCCTTTGTGGCATTTAGGATCAATGGGGTTTTTTATGGATTTTAGGCATCTACTACTGGTGTTCATAGGTTTGACGATAGTTTTTATATTATTCTTCTTTAAGATATGTGAAATTTTATCAGTGGTGCCCAGTATGTAGGGCAAGTGGACCTTGCTAGCACACTCATCCATAGGTTATTTGTTTTTAGGATTCTCAGCCTTCTTGAAAGCTTTGATTCCTTGGTGTTTTCTGCATCCATTCCTTTCAAAAATGTCCATAAGATGGCTCTTCTCTTGTTCAAAATGATCATGATCTAAAATGCAAACAACCCTTGTAGCAAGGGTGTTGAGAACCCCCGACTTTTTAGCAAGATGATGGTGTGAGTTTGCGTGAAGGTAATTCTTTGTGTGGGTTTTTGTATGATATACCTGGTGAGATATTGAGCCATCTTGGTTTCTTTTGATTAGGATGTCAAGAAAGGGAAGGTTTCCATTCTCTTCCACTTCCATGGTAAATTTGATAGAATTAGATTAATTATTAAGGCGCTTCAGGAAAATGTCTAATTTTTCTTTTCCATGAGGCCAAATAATATAGGTGTCATCAACAAATCTTTTCCAAAGATTAGGTTTTAATGTAAAAGACTCAATAGCTTTAGTTTCGAAATGATTAATATTGTATAAAACCATTATTATCTATCAAAATTATTATTATCATTTATTTAAAGTATTTATATATTGATTTGAGGCTTTTGCGATCTATCTTTTGTGTGGTGTTATCTTCCAGAGTCATTGCATGCATATTTTTAGAATTCAGGTATCGAACCATCCGTTGTGGTTCAATCAAGATAGATCCAGATTGAATAAGTAGAAACTCTAATAGCAGTAATGAAATAAAGGTGAGGGTGAATACGAGAAGAAATGTACCAACAATGTGGAATATATTTTAATTCATTTTGTAGTTTTCTTGTGTTTTTGTTAATGATATTTAGGTTTTAGTTTTTAATTTAAGTATTGAATTTCTTTTTAATATCTGATAAGAAAATCTTTTAAATTTTGTGCAAGCGTAATCAAAAATTATTGGGATAGAGAATTTTTTGTTTCCTTGTAAACTGGTATAATAAGGTGGTTAATTATCTTTAGTTTACATTGATTCAAAATATATAATTAGCTACTAATATTGTATAGTGTATCATTACGTTAGCGGTTATTTTCTTCCATATAATTATTTTTATTGCATTTCAAATTGAAATTAAATGAATTTAATGTTTAAAATGAAATAAAAAATCTAAAATCTTTATTTTTGTTTCTATAATTGAGAATTATAATTTTTTTTTTATTAATATAATCCTAAAAATATTTTTTAATGACCATACAATAATCTTATGCTTTAAACCTTTTTATAATCATTATTAATTCATTAAAGTTCAAAATTAGATTAGAATATAACGATTGGATTAAATTAAACTAAAGTTTTAGTTAAAATTAAAATAAATTAAATTTGACATTATAAAATTATTCATTCTTGATTCTTGGTTTTATTAAAATATTTTAATAAATTTTAGGGTTGGTATACTATAAGGAAGACCATGGAGGCTAAATTAGCGATAAGAGGGTAGGGAGCATCTAGGAGAAGGTGGAACCAAATGTTAGAGTTGGAATCTAATTGTCACTTATTTTCCAAACATCATCGCGGTTTAGGTTGTTAGGGTGTTTTCCTATTTCGATAGCCTCTCTAAATTTCCTATAGTGATAGTGATTGGATTTTTGCCCATAGAGTTTCGAATGAGTAACCTTTACATCATAGGAGTGAGTTAACACTAAACCTATTACCCTCTATTCTATACCCTTACACCTTTAATGATATATTTTTAACCTAATATTAATTAGAGAATTTGAACATGCTATAAGATTTACTTTAATTTTGAAATATTTTATTGTTATTTTCTGTGGTAAAGTTATACGAGAAAAAAATATTTATTGATTTAAATTTCAATAATATGTTTCCAATTATGAATTTTTTTAAGGATATAATATTGAATTCAACTTCCTTATGATGAATTCATACATAACATTACTTTTAGCTATTTATTTGATTTTACATATTCTTTTAAAAGATTATGTTATAGTTATGTCGCTTTAAATTTCTTTGATGTTTTTTTTTTTCTAAGGCAAGTGACTATCCTTCTATTTCCCTCAAACAAAAGTAGTGTTACAATATATACAAAAAACCAGACTAAATCACGGCCTTCGGAAGTATCAAGGTCATTCGGCCATGAATATAACACTCCAAACTAACTAAAGGACCAGCTAACCTCACAAATGATACTTCTCAGTTAGCTGATAACCCCAGGTCAAACTCGCCAATATTTTCAACATAAACTCATAAAGTTTGATCATACAAGTGGCCCCACCAAATTTCCCGACCAAATCGGACCATCGAATCCAGCTACGCAAACAAACGACTAGAAGAAATATCGAAAAGCCAAGATGCTCGAGCCTTACGGCACGATGGAGGGTGGTATTTTGTACCCCACCCTTGCTATGTGTCGAAATCCTAGTGGAATCACTCTCAAAACGCCCATACCACTTACCATTCAAAAGCACATCAATCGCTTGGAAACTACTAGGAAACCGCTTTGAAGCCTGGTTAGCCACCACTAGAGGATAGAGTAACCAATCAGAGTTTGCCCTTCATCAAGGTACCAACCGAGCAACTGTGTTTGAATTTACATACTGAGCTTCATTCTCTGCCTTCCCTTCTTGCCTAATATCTAAATATTTCTCTATCCTCAGCCGCTTGTTCATTGCAGGAAGCTTTTAATATGCTCTGCGGCACCTCCAGCCACTTCATCTCAATCCTGCTTTCTGATTTAATCACTCCTTGGTTGGCCAGTAATCCGCTAGTTTATTGGCTTTCCCATGAACATGATTGAAGCTAATAGTTCTAAGACTCAGGAGATGTTTTTTAATTCTTTGGTACACTTGTAATAGTCTCCAGTGTTTTGAGACCCTTTCTGGCGCTTTCCCACAACTGATTCTCTTAACTGCATTTATATAGATCTCTAAGTCTGCTTCGATAATGCCATTTGAGTTGTGATTTAGTTTAAGAAGCTTTATACATTGTTCCAAAGCCATTAATTCAGCCATGTTATTGGTTGCTATGCCTAAATGATAGTGGAAGGTAAAGATTATATATCCTGCTTCATCTCTTAACACCCATCCATAACCTGTTGCTCCAGGGTTGCTTTTTGAAGCCCCATCAATATTGCATTTTAGATAACCTTTCGATGGAGGTTGCCAGATCTCCTTTTCTATTTCCAAATCCCTTTCCTTTTTGTTAAGTCCATAGGAAATGATCTCCCGCATGCCTAGATGTCTGAGAGATCTCAATTCATTCGGAGTGGGAGGGTTCTTGGGATAAGTGCGCAAAGTGGTGGAAACTTTCTCCTTAATTTGTTTCAAGATTAGATCCATCAGGCAAAGAGGAGTAGTTTTTCCTCCTTGAAAATTCTTTTATTCATTTCTTTCCAAACATTCCAGATAATGAAACTTGGCGTAAAGGTCCATGCCAAATTAAGGATCTCATACTTTGAAAAGTTTTTTCTCCACGTGTTCAGGGTATTAATGATACTACCCTTGTCTCTGTCTGTCTGTTGGAAAATGGAATAAAAAAATCCCACAGCCAGATGGTATAGGTGCAATTGTTGAGAATATAACTGACATTTAGAAGGTCCAATAACCCCCCTCTTCCTCATGTTGTCCCAAGTTACTATTTTCTTGTGAAGAACTAACCACATGAAGAGCTTGATCTTCATCCACCCTTGGTGACTCCAAAGCTGTTGCTAAGATTTCCCCAAGATACAGGGATCAAGGTTCAGGATAAAACTTTTTGCTTCCTTAATGTTGAAGGAACCTTCTTTGCTGAGACCCCATCTTAATTGATCATTCCCGTCTGTTACCAAGATCTTCCTCTATTTCAACATGTTCATGACTTCCTCTGCTTTAGTTTTGATGGGTCTATACTCTCTGCATTCTATATTTCTCCATTTTCTCCATTTTCCTAAGTCATGAGGAAGATTCTAGAAATCTTTAACTTTTATTAAACCTCAGGACTCGGTTTCCTGCTTGAGGCTTATAAAGTCCTCTCTTATCAGCAATGGTTCTTGTTGCCATTTGTCTTCCCAGAAGAGAGCTAGATCTCCTATTTTGATTTCCCAAAAGCTATTGTTTTGTACTAGGCTTATGTTTTCCCAAGATTTATTCCAGATGTAAGAGCCCTTTATGTTTCCAGACATTCTTATAAGATCATTTGCTTTCCAGGAGCTAGCATATTTCTCTTTCCAGGTTTTAGCCCATTGAGCTTCTGGTTCTTTAACCCACCTCCACCAGAGCTTAGCACCTAAAACGTTACTTAGAATCTGCTGGTCATATAAGCCTAGACCTCCGTGACTTTTGGGTTTACAGATTTTGTCCCAAGAAACAAGGACCCATTTCTTCCTTTTTTCCTCCTTGCCCCAAAGGAAGTCTCTCTGGATATTCCTAAATTGTTGTAAGACCCCTTTGGGAGCTGGAAGTGTTGATAAAAAGAAAACAGGGATAGATTGCAGAACAGCCTTAGTCAAAATCAACCTACCAACAAGGTTCAATGATCTGAAAGTCCATTTTTTGGCTTTATCTTGCATCTTGTTGAGCACTGATTCCCAAATGCTTTTGAGAAAAGGTTTAGCTGTAAGGGGAATTCCTAAATACTTTGAAGGGAGGGAATCCCTTTGAAAGCCCAAAATTCTGGAGATATTCCTCTGAATTGCAATGTTAGTATTAAAGAAAAAAATCTTTCATTTGGAAATATTTACTTCCATACCTGTAGCCAAGGCAAAGTCATTTAGGATTCGTTTGTACATTGAAGCTTCTTTAACTGTGGGGATACCCTGCAGCATGGTGTCATCCACAAATTGTTGGTGAGTCATTGCTTGACCATTCTCCGTTAATTTCAGTCCCTTGATCTTTCCTGAGATTTTGGCTTGTTTAATGGATCTGCCCAATCCTTCCATCATGATGTTAAAGAGAAAGGGGGAGAGTGGGTCTCCCTGCCAGAGGCCTTTGAAAGGGGTGAAGATCTCTGAGGGAATGCCATTCACCAAAATAGAAAAGCTGGAAGAAGTAACCAGAGCCATAACCCATCTGACCCAGTTGTGATCAAACCCAAGAGCAATAAGGACCTTCTTGATGTCAATTCAGTTCACCTTGTCATAAGCTTTTGCGATATCTAATTGCATGATCATATTGGCCTACCTTTTACTAGTAAGTGAATGAATAACCTCGTGGGCTTGAATAATTTTGTTTAGGATTTGTCTTCCTTCTAGATAACCAGATTGTTCCCCTAAAATTAAAGAAAGAAGAAGAGGTTTGAGTCTATTATCCAAAATCTTGGAAATGATTTTATACACCACATTGCATAAAGCAATGGGTCTGAACTGATCAGGAGTCAAGGCTGAATCTTGTTTTGGGGATCAGGGAGATAAAGGAGGTGTTGAGGGCTTTCAAAATGGTCCTGCTTCTTCTAGAATCCTCTACAACATTCAGAATATCCTATTTGACAACATTCCAGTACGCCTTGAAAAAATCTACATTCAAACCATCTAGACTTGGAGCTTTGCCATTTTTCATATCTTTAATAACCTCACTGATTTCTTCCTTGGTTACTGGTTTATTCAGGTTAAAATTATCCTCTCTGGACACCATCTTAGGGATATTTTTTGTAATTTCCTTGATTCATTGTTCTCTGTCTAGATTACTTTCTTTTGTGATGCCTTTGAAATGTTGAACCAGCATAGCTTCAATATTCTTATGGGTGGTCTGAAGCTCCCCATTCTCATTCAATATCGAAGAGACTCTAGTGTGCAGTCTAATGGCCATGGTGGATCTGTGGAAAAAATTGGTATTTCGATCACCTTCTTTGAGCCATTGAACTCTAGATTTTTGTCTCCAGAAGATTTCCTCTTGTTTGCATAAATTCCCCCATTCTTGGTTGTATTTATCAGCTTGTTCACTATTGACTTTATCAAAACCTTCTGTGGTTAATTCTTGGTTTAGTTCCTGTATTTTGATTTCCATTGATTTTTTGTCTACGAAAATGTTGCCAAAATCCTTCTTGTTCCATTCTTTGAGTCTGAGTTTAATGTTCTTACATATTTTATGAAGGAGGAACATTTTGGTGCCCTGGATTTGCAAATCTTTAGACCACCATTTTTCAAATTTTCTAATGAAATATGGGTGGGAGAGCTATATATTCTCAAATCGAAAGGGTCTATTCTTGGGTGAATCAATCCCCTTGATTTCTAGTTGAATTGGCCAATGGTCAAAGCCTCCAAAGGGGAGAATTCTAGCAGTTATTTCTTTATTTATTAGCATCAGCTCCTCTGAGATCAAAAATCTATCTAACTTGGAGGCGACGTGGGCGTCACCTCCTCTTTTGTTATTCCAGGTAAAAAGGCCATTGTGCATTTTAGAGTCAACCAGCTGCATATTGTCTATGAAGGATTGGAATGCTACTGAATCTTTACTTAGCATTCTGGTACCTCCTTTTTTCTGAAAGAGATTTAATCATATTAAAATCTCCTCCCATGACCCAAGGTATTACTGCATGTCTGCTTCTGAGATTTACCAGGAATTCAAGAAATCTGAGTTTCTCATCTCTTCATTGAGGATCATAAACATTCGTAACCAGGAAGGTGTCCAACACCCCGACTGGTTGAATGATGACTGATAAATAATTTCTTGATGCCTCCGTATTTATTATGGTGACTTTTTGGGGATTCCATAGAGTGAGAATGCCCCTAGCTGTTTTCTTTTCTTTAACTTCTAGAAACTCAATTCTGTTAAGCCATTTGCTATGTATTTGTCTTAGTTTCTGAATGGAGCATTTTGTTTCTTGAATGAAGATAATGTCTAGTGTTGTTATTTTCATTCTATTACTTAGCATTCTTTGTTTCCTTTTACTACCTAGACCTCTGATATTCCAAGATATGAACTTCATAATTAAATATTTGTAAAGGAGTGACTGGTTAGATCTTTCATCTTACCCGAATCTATCATTAGCTTTCCACACTCCATCAAGAGCTCATTTTGTTTTTTCCTTCCCCTCTTCTTACTTGGATTTCTAGTGGCTAATCCGGGAGTTGATTTCATTGTTTTCATTTGTTTGTGAATGTTTTTACCTTTACCCGGTCCTTTTTCCTGAGTTTTCCATAAAAACGGTAGTTGTATTTTGTTGCATTCTTCTTGAGGCAGTGAATCTATTCCTCCTTTAGTTCCCTGCATCAAGAATCTTTCCAGATCCAGGTTTTCCTTGTCGAGAATTTCTTGTAGTTCATGATCTTCCACATCTATTTCACTTTGGGTCATTTCCTGGTCCATCTCCATTTATGTTTCACTTATCATCACTTCTTTTAGAGAATCAATATCTTGAGATTATTTTTTGTCCTCTTCTTTGTATTTTTCATTAGTGCTTGCCTCCTGATATTGGTTTTCTCTTGTGATTTCTACATTCTCTTCTAGCACTTGAAACTTGTTCTGATTGATCTTTAGCCCCTCGTTATGTTGTTGCTTTAGCCCCTCTTTCCCCCTTTTCCTTTACTTGCCACTTTCTAAAAATTTTCTGAGTCCTTCGTTGTATTGAGTTTATCTTTGTTGTCTGCTCTACTAAGAGGGCAATCTCTGAACAGATGTCCATGTTCGTGGCATCTAGGACATCTGAAAGGGATATGCTCGTAGACCATTGTCTGCACCAATTCCTCATCAAAAACTTCCAAGATGACTTCATTCGGAAGCGCACCTGACAGATCCATTTCCACACATATCCTAGCAAAGGAGGTATATTTTCCTCTTCTTGTGGCTTCAGAAGCTTTGACAAAATGTCCTAGTTTATTTCCAATGGAAGCTAGCGATTCAGTTTGCCAATAATCAAGAGGTAGAGAGTAGAGCCTTACCCACACTGGTACCGAAGAGAACGTTTCCCACTCTGGGACAAAGTTCATCCTCCAAGGCCTTATGTAGAGACTGGTTGTTGCAAAAAAGTAGGGTCCTCCTTCGAATATTCTATCTTTATCTTCGATGTTTGAGAACACCACTATGAAGAATCCCTTTGAACCAAGATGTAGGTCAATGCTTTCTTTGAGTTTCCATTGATACTTAATCCACGTTTGTAAAGCTTTTTCAGTGGGCCATAGTCCCATGAATTTACAGATGATGGTGTAGGTCCCCATGTGTTCCCTTTGCGCCTGCAGAGCGCGATCATTTAATATTACTCTAGGAGTGGTTTCTACTTTTGGTTGGCAAGGTCCTTTTTATTTTCTGTCTCTTGGACCCTGACTTTTGTCTTCTTCCTCTTTGTCCTTTGTGCTACTGGTTTCCTTGGTTTTGGTCCCCTCTGTTTCCTTTTCATTATCCCTAATCCTTTAATTAGTACAATCTCTATTATTCCCCATCGGTGATTTACTCCTGCTAGCCACAGCTTCTTTGTAGGATGGAGCCAAGCTCCCTCCTCTATCGCCCACCATAAGAGACGTACTCTACTATTTTCAGGAACCCTGGTCGCTTCGGCTCTCTCGCGTCATTTATTTTTCTAAATTTCTTTGATGTTTTAGTATCGTTAAGATATGGAATTAAATATATTTATACCAATCTTATTTATTTATTACATAAATATGTTAAATAATATATTATTATTATATATTAAATTTAATTATAAAATATTAACTATTTTAAAGAAGAAAATTAACATAGCCAAAATTATAACGAACTCTCATGAGCTCCATGGTGAAACGGGTCGTTGGGCAGTTCCTAAAACACTATGGATGGAAAGGATCTGCAATATTTGTGAGAATATGAACATCGAGGATGAAAATCACTTCCCCTTAGAGTGCCCCGCATACAACCACATCAGATCTCAGTTTCATAATCTTTGTTGCAATACTGACCTTCCTAGCCTTTTACGATGTGAAAATTTTAGTGAGCTCGGGAGGCTTCTCTCCAAGCTTTTTGAGCATAGGAATAAAATATTAAATCAAACTAAATAATTCATTTCTTTCGGTCCGATAGACCAAATTTTGGTCTCAGTGGATGTTAACCATCATCATCATCATCAAAAGTAATCAAGTTTATTTACTAATATTTTAGTCTCGACAAAAAATATAAATAATTTTATAGATAACGTAAGTTTGTATTTCTTTTCTTTAACTTAATATATACAAATAATATATATTAAATAAATATATAATAAAAATACTATTAGATTTTTTATAAAAAAATATTGATTATTATTTATAAGAGAAATAAGAATATTAATAATCATGCTGATGAAATTTTTTATGCATTGAATTACTTAAAATGCCACTATGTAAAATAATTCTTATATTTTATTATTATAATGGATGGAATCATTTTTATTTTATTTTATCATTAGGTTTAATTAAGAAAAATTACTTACATTTTATACAAGGTATTTTAGCAATTGCTATAAGAATTTTTTATTAGAGAGTTTTGCTAAGTTAGTTGTCTTTTTCTCAAATACAAATTTTAGGATCTCATGGAAGAACCAAGAGCCATTGTCTCAGTTCATCATGCTCTTATTTCCAACATCTTCACCTTGGTTGCAATATTAGATTAAATCAATGAACCCTCAAGCCTTCATCCAATTTTGTTATGAAATGCTTTCTACAAGATCATCACGAAAGTAATATCCAATGGATTGAATCCCCTCCTCCCATATTTGATTTCTCCATAGAAAATTGGTTATGTTGAAGGGTGAAAAACCTTCGATGAAATTATGGTGTATCATGGAATCATTAATTCTCTCAATAAATCCAAAATATTAAGTATTTTAATAAATATTGATCATTTTAAATCTTTCGATAATCTTAGTTGGCCGTAACTATATTAATTATTCAAAGCATTTGGCTTCTAAAAAATTGATCAACCAGGTGGGATCTCTCTATTTTCCTCTTCCTTCTCATTTTTTTTTAATGGATCCCCTTATTTACCTTTAACTCTTCTCATGAAATTTATTAAGGGGGTCCTTTATCTCAATTTTTGTTCATTTTGACCGCAAGAGGTTTAGGACACCTATCAATGCCACCATCTCTTAAAGGCTACTCGAAATATTAGGAATTATGGGAGACAACCCTCTAGTTTCTCACCAGGAATTGATGGATGATACCATGGTAATGTGATCTCCCATGATGAGACAATCTGCCATGTTAAAGAAAATACTAGATGAATTTACGAAGGCTTACAGAAACTCTATAAATCTATCGAGATAAAAAATATCTTCTCCCATATGTTGTCCACAATACAAAGACACATAGCTCACATACTAGAATATCAAATTAGTTCATTTATTGATAAATATTTGGGTGTTGGTATGGTTGAATCCTCAATCAAATCTAATTTTAGAGGGAACTCCTGCAAAAATTTAAAGATAAGCATAAATGTTTGACCTTTTGCGCACTCAATATAGCGGGTAACCTAACTCTTCTCTAGTCAGTTTTTCAAGCCTTGCCTATATACTTATGCTCTTCCTTGGTCCCAAGCGGATATTTTTCTTAATCAAAAGCATCCAGTGAGACTACTTATGGGGGAGGAAATCAATGCAAGAAACATGGTCTTTGGTCTCTTCAGAGAATTTATGCCTTCCTAAATTAAAAGGAGGGTTGGGATTATGAGACCTTTAAATCCTATGGAATGTTCTAGGCACAAAAATATGGTGGTTCTAGATTCGAGGAGGCAATGCTCACTGGATACAAATTTCAAATAAAAATTATAGTCACAACATCTTGTTCTAGTAGAAAGTAAAATATAGGACTCGCATTCAATTCTCTTCTATATGGAATCATGCTCAAGAAAATAATGAGATAATACAAAAGTATAGATTTGAGAAGTACAAGAAGAAAAAATTACCCTCTTTCAGGAAGAATCATGGCAACAACTTCCAAATTTAAACAAAAATGCCACCTTCTTAATTATCAAATATAATATGAAAGAACAATAGTTGATTAGTTTGACTAATTATTAGAAAAAAAATCCCTCTTCCTCCCCTTCGAGAGAATGGAAGTAAAATGATTTATGGCCACCAATTGATGATCTTGTTATTTTCGACAAAATCTTGAAATACCCACAAAAATTGAAAATCCCCATTCAAGAAGGTATAGACAAAATTAGATTGGGTCACAAGACTAATGGAATGTTTTCTATCACAGAGGCTTACTCTCTTATAGAAGGTCATGAAAAAATCCATTCTTAGAAAATATCGAAACATATATGGCACCAAAATTTATGCCCAAAAGTTACCCTCTTCCTTTGGCTACTAACTAGAAAGTGCACTCTCACATGGGATAGTATAATCATACATGGATTCAAGGGACCATCCTTCTACCACTTATGGTGCAACAACATGCAATGTTTTGAACACTTGTTCAATTTCATTCATTTTTGGAAGAAATATGGAGCCAAGTGACTATCGTTTTTATCTAATTATATGTAGATACTAGTTGCATAGAAAATACCATTGTTAATTGGCATTCCTCTCCCTTCAAAAATACAATCGTCAATCGAACTTGGGATCTCCTCCTATGTGTTATACTATGGCTCATATGGAAGGAATGTAGTTGTCATATTTTTCAAAACCAAAGCTCTATTGAGCATGTTTTCTAGTCCAAAGTTTTATCTTCTATTTAGGAAACCACTCTCTTCCACCATTGGTCGACAGAGGATCAGTTTTGTCTCTCCTTTGAGTTGCACATCCTTCGAAGTATCTTCCCCTCCCTAACCTATGTGTCTCATATTCCCCCCTCTCCTACTAGATGAGCCCTTCACCCACCTCTTAGTCTCCCCCATCTTCCTCCTTGTTGAAACTAAACTTTGATGTGGCCTCTTATTTTGAGTTGTGCCCTTTTCCTAGCGTTGCAAAAGTGGATTAAGTCTGCATGGATAAATTGCCTAAAGTACTCTAATGCAAATAGCCTCATGGGCACAAATTTGGGTAGCTTGTAGGGGCATAGTTCATAGCCATATATTCTTATTTTAGTGTGATTCTGGTAAAAGTACCAGTCACCTATGCTGTAGCTTTTAGAGAGCTGTAAAATTCTCTGCATTTCATCAGAAAGTCTGTCTGGAGGACTTCTCAACAATAGAGAGGTAGCTAGATATATGAACAGGTCAATGAACTCACAATTTGTATAAGGGGAGCGACTGACACGATGGAAGACTGAGGTCCAAAAAATTACTGACCTAGGCTATCCTTTGCAATCCAACTTTTTGAGGGAGATTTGAAAACTGTTTGGTTGATTGTACAACAACAAATGGTATATGTATGATGTGTATTTGAACACTCTCTCTCTTTCCAGGCTCATGAATTGCTCATGGATTTTATTAGCTATGAAGGTAGCAAAATCATACTTGACAATGGGGGGTTGTCCTGGAGTGAAAATGGACATCAGAACTAAGCTATTCTCATCAACATACTCACTGGTTTTGAATCCTAAGATGTAGGATATCATGTCTACAATGAATCTCGCTAGCTCATTGAACCAAGAATGCAAATAAGGAGGAGGTTGATGGGGCTAACAATCTGGCTTTATGAACAATTGAGCTATTCTGGTTATCTCTGAACTGGGCAGTTTGGCACCACATTCAAGTAAGAATCCTATTGTGAGAGGAGCCAAAGGCTGAGTTGGCTTAAAGTTCAGCATCTCATTGATGGATTGAGGAGTAATATAGAAGAGGACAGTCCCAGATGGGGCCATAATTGCCCTTTGAGTGGGATCATAGATGGCATGACATTGGTGAATGAGGTCAGGGAATACATTCACTGAAGGGAGGTAGTAGATAGGCATGTTGGACTCCTAGATACCAAAGACATCAGTGTTGCTTCTGTAGCTATTCCTGATTTCACAAAAAGCTTGAAGGTGAGGCATGTCACCCACCATATCCTTAATCTGGAAATCTCTGTCAGCAAGGGGCGGCCATTCCAATTCTTTATGTGGTGCATTGAGAGGGGAAATATTGAGGGCCACTGGAGCCTCCATAGCTCAATTGTCTGTGTTTTTAATTGGAATTTGGGTCTGTGTAGCAACAGAAAATAGAATACTGGCTCTGGGGCTTTTCTCAGTAAATTGCAGACTGAGTTTTAATTAGAAATTGCCTCATTGGTTAAAATTCATAGTAAAGAAAAAAGTTTGTAGAGTTTAGTCGTAAAGCTGGGCAAAAAACAGTGGTAATGGTGTGCCTTTTGTAGGTATTTTGATAGATTTAGCTCAATATTTGGCCATTTTTTGGAGATTTTGCATACGAAAGTTAAAAATAGGGGGCTTGGGAAGAATATTTTGGTAAACACCTATTTTTATTAGCTCAATGTGTTTTAAGTTGTGGCAATTCGAGTTTTTTGCAGAAAAATGGACAAAAGAGGTATGATTTGGGCAGATTTTTCAAGGGTTATGGACTGAATTTGTTGGATTATTGGTTCTTCGAGTGGAATGCAGAGAAAAAAAAAGAAATACTTAGGTTTTAGGAGTAATGGAGAAATACCTTTGTTTTAGCGACGCACTTGAGAGTAACTGGCCGGTTGGAAGATGATTTATGGAGCAGGATGCCGCATTATGGTGGTTAAGGTGACGGACTAGAGTTTTAGTGGCAAATTTGTCGTAATTTTCATGCACAAGTTCCACAAATCAACGAATAGAAATGGACGAAAATAATCACTTTCATGGGTTTTTTAACAAAATTTGGGCTTTACGGGCTTTTGGCTCTTTTTTTGTGAGGACATCATCATGACGTAAATTTTTTGTCGCGCAGTGGGGTACGGAAGGTGATGTGTCAGATGACATGGCAGGTGATGTGGGGGTGATGTGGAGGTGACATGGAGCTGATGTCACCAGATGATGTCATAGGGGGTTCCGTGGGGCGGTATATGGTATTCCCTGCGCCGCTTTTGAACCAAGGTGGTTTCGGGCGGAGGGGATGCGATGGTAAAGTATGAATGACACGTGTCCCGCAGTACGATGGGAATACGGCTTTTCATCGGACGATATCTTTAGAACATTGGAGGTGCTCCAATATGGATGCGAGTCGTCCGATCTGTGGGATCAGATCCGATGGCTGACGGGACGACGAGTTGGCAGGGAGGTATGGCGCGGGTCCCGCCTGTATAATATTCAAGGTTTTGTAATGTTTTTGGGTTATAACCTTTGGTTGTTGGGTTTTGTGGGCGCGGTTATTTATTTAACCAGGTGTTAAATAAATCCCAAGGTTTGTGTATGCAGAGGGGTTATTATAAGGTTCCAAGTGAACTTATAATTCCCAAAACATTATGGTTTATGGCTATATTAAGCCGGGGGTTGGGATATTTAGATTTTTAGGGAATTTCATGTATTTACATAATACGGGAAAGGGGTTTTTTATAGGAGTTATATAATAGAGTTAGGATGTTAATGTGGTTTTATGAATGGAGAATGCTAAGTTTATAAGGCAAAACTTAGGTTTTTAGGGAAATGAAAAGGAAATGAAAGATTTTTTTCTTTTTACACAAGAAATGTGACTTGTTTTGGCTAAGTAAACACAGAGTTCCACTTAGTATTTTTCATGAAATGAAATGGACTAGGACCACTCAGCAAATCCCAATGTCCTTGAGGGGATGTTAGTAAATGTTCTTGGAGAAATGAGAGGGTAAATTAGTCATGCTTCCACTGTTCTGCAGCCACCTTGCCATGGTAGTTGTGATACCCATGAAATAGATCATATTCAAAAGGACAAATTGCTCATAGACTTGTTTCTACAACCTCAAACTGCCTACCCAACCTATTAAATCCTAACATTTTTTCTTCCTTTCCAAGGTGAATTTGAACTAGAAAACCCTTACTCTCTTGTTTTTCTTTTAACTGCCCTCCTATCCATGTCTACCCTTATCTCTTCCAAGGGCTCTGATTTAGCTGTTGAGCTCCTTTTCTTCTCTACCTAGCTAATTACCTGCCAAGATTGAACAGTTTGGACAGGTTTCTTTCTCTATTCTAAGACAAGTAAATTTAACTTATGAACTTGGCCAAGATTGAGCTGTTTGGCCATTCATCAATTGTGACAAAGGTCATATGTCTGTACATAATGAAAATCTTCAAAAGTGGAACAGTAGTGGCATTTGAACTGGCACACTTTCCTGGTCTTTTGGTTGGTGTTCATTTCTTTCATTTTTCTCTTGACCATTTCCTTCTTTTTGCCCTTTGATTTTTCTTTTAGGGCATACCCTCTTTTCATTTTTTATTTTTTTTAATTTTCTTCATTTATCTTCAAAATATGGAAACCTTTGCAGCAAGGAAAGGATGATCATATTTGGCATTTCCATAGTCAATCATGAAATATGACACCTATTGGTATAGGAAACTAGTAGTGGCTCCACTTGGGGATGGCTTTTCCATGTGAAAAGCTAAGAACAGCAGGTCAGATGGCCTTATATTCAACTCTGGCTGCAATCTGGAATTTCCTTTTGCTGTAAACAAACCAAACTGTATTTCTGTAACATATATGCTTTTCCCACAAGCTGGTTTGAACAATTACATCTCTATTTTAACAGTTTGTCTGAGTATTTGCCATCATGATTTCAGCTCCTAAGTCTCCTTTCGTTCTTCTGATACCCTCTAAATGTAATACCAAAATGTGGCACAATTCACTACCTTTCCTTCAAAATTTGTTGCATATCCCTACATCTAATGACTATAAAAACTGCGGAAAAATAAACACTATTATGTACAAAATAGAGTGATGTCATCTCAACAAAGTGGATCAAAATAATTCTTGAGCATCTGACCATTAACTGGCCTGTCTTCTGCTTCTGTACTATCCAAGATTCTCAAAAGGTAGGTGTTGTTTCCTTGTACAACCTGAAT
>APFE030663206.1:0-30390 GCA_000404065.3 Pinus taeda
TTGGCAGATTTCCTTTCCATGTACTTGCTTAATATATTTCGGCCATCATGCACCCCTTCTGACCTCATATATTAGGGGGCATCTGTTATAGCTCCAAATCTCACTATTATGGTTTGTGATGCTGCACTCATGGCCTAGGGCAACCCCTCCTTCTAGACCTGGTCCAAAATCTAAAAAATAATGTTTTATTCCCTGTACGCGACATTGCCCTGAGTTAAACACGTGTATACGCGGGTTCATATATACCCAACCCGCGTATATGTATTAAAACACTTAAAAAAATATAAAAGTCCTTATTTTCAAGCAGAGATCGCGGGTTTTACTTGCTGATCACCTGTTAGTGCCCGTGGCCTCAACTATTCCCAACCAATTCCTAACTAAAAAACTACTTTGGAATTGGTATAAAAAGACACCAAAGGGAAGGCCTAAAAGAGGAGAGAAGAGAGAGAAAGGTTATTATACTGAGATTTCCCCCTGATCAGGTCTGAAGACCCTTGTGCCTTCTGCACTTTCCCCATTTGTACAGGAAACCCTTGTTTCCTTGTGATTTTATGTTCATCCCTTAGTTATGACATCTTGGAGTGAGTATTGGAAGGTGATCTATTAGAGGCTTGAGGCAGGATGGATCCAGAAGGAGGCTGAGCTTTGAGCCTGCAGAATTTGCTCAGGTGATATTGCTCTTTTTCTATACTATTCTATTTGTCTAATAAAGAAACACGTCTTATTCCCGATATGCTTCTTTCTTTATGTTAATGATGTTCATGTTTGAATTTCATGTATGAATGGATGTCTAAAAGTTTATAACTAACTCCTTTCTTGTATAACATAAAGATGATTTTTGTATAAATCTTTGTCCATATACTGTTGCATTCTTTGGAATTGTTGGTTTTGCAGGGCAGAGGAGCGAAAGGGACGTGAAGAAGGGTTTGGACCCTTGAGGAACTACCTGAACGTAGGACTTGAGGTACGTCCTTATTGCTTTAGAAATAGCTTTTTCTAGCATAATGGTTGTGTATGTGCATGTTTCTTTGTTCAGAAAACCTTCAGTCTGCTAGGGTTCCACCCAAAAGCCCTAGGGGATAAAATCCCTCAACATGTATGTTAGCTTGTAGAAGCATCGTTTCAATTTTCTTTTGCATCCCACTATTGTTGCATGCATAGCACTGTTTTTGCATGGATAGTTGTCATTTCGCTTCACACACATGCATGCTTTCCCATTTTCTGAATCATGCACTTGATGTTTGCATGTATGATCATTCACTCTTGTTTCCACTCATCTCATCATGCATCCAGACTTCTCATGTTTTCAGTCACCCGTCGATTGCTCTGGGCTGCCTTGGCCTTGACCATGCCTTACCCGGCTAACATTGCGCATTTCCAAAAGCAAAGGCTCTACCTTCCCTCCAGAAATTGCGCAAGTCTGGCCTAGCACTGACCTCTAGGCTTACATTGCGCAATTCTTGGAGGCAATGTCCTGCTTGCCCCAAAAACTGCGGAATGCAGTTTGCTGGTTGCATGTCATTGCTCACTGAAATTGTGCATTGCGCCATTTCAGTACTCAGCAGGCCAGGCTGGACTGTGCATTACGTAGTTCTAACAGTCAGTTAGCCTCCTGGTAGCCCAGACTATGCGTTGCACAGTTTTTGCAATCAGTCTCCCAGCCTCCCAGTGAAAATTGTGCAATCTTCACAGACAGTCACATAGGTATGTTGCATGTCATTCCTCTAGTTTGTTTTGATTTTCAACTTAAAAATTCCCCTCCCGTGCGTGTCGCTATGTCTCCAGGCATCACAAGTGTTCATCTGTCTCTCAGCAACACAATTATAATGGCCTTCAGGAGAGAAGAGTCAAAGGACACCGTTGATAGCACAACAGGGGTTGTAGCCAAGCAAGTGTCTATGAGATTGCCTACCTATGAAGACATCAAGATGATATGGTAGCAACATCACAATGAGAAACACCATCAACAACAGCAGAAGGCAGTACACCCGCACGCGAAAAATGCAAGAGGAAGGTTTTTTACAACATCGAGGTGGAATAAAGCTACAAGTTCAAAGAAAATCCACTTGTGACGAAAGCAGCTTTGGAGATTGAAGCTATGAGGTGACGGCACGACACAAAGATCGCGTGAAGGCGAAGAGAGAAATATAGAAGGATTTGCATGTGTTGAAGTAGCAACTCAAGGAAGAATAGGAGCTTCACAGACATGAGAATGAGCTACAATAGGAACATGTATAACAGAGGTTGCAACATGCGCAGACAGATGAAACTGTGCCCATACAAGTCATAGATCCATCCCAACAGCTAGCATGGAGCAGACAAGGTGAGCAGTGTTGTTGATTGCATGCAAGGGAATTCAAAAACATGCATGTCATTTTGTGCACACATGCAATCCCACCCATTTGGCACACACATCGAGGCAAATACAAGAAGTAAGTCTGACTGGAGCTGAACATGTACTTCAACAAGTTGATGCGCATGGTCACCAGCACACACTTGGAGATCAGCACAAACACTATGCATCAATATGTTGTTGGTCTAGCTGCACTCAGGACAACCATGCGCATACTATCAAATGATTTGGATAGAGGAGCCATATTAGTGTACTCAGATGCAATGGAGGCAAGAGTTCACTTTCAGTAGGATGTCACCATTGAGCACACAGACACCATCACAGACAACCAAGTTTGGCATCAGTTCGCCACCATCGACCATCACAAGGATGTCAAAGAGTTTCTCTCACCACAACGATGCGAGTGTTAGTGATTTCTTGCATGGCTTTCTAAAGCCATTTTGTCTCACATCGGTACATGTGCATTTTCATGTAACGTCTTGTCAAGTGGAAGTTCAATTATCAATAGTTGAATGTAACAGTCATAGAGTAGTTGAAGAGTCATGAGGATAGATGAATGGTCACAAAGGGGAATGTGAAGGGTCATGCCACCCTTTGCTATAAATAGTCCATCATAACTCATTGTATAGGCTTTTGGTCAGCCAAGCTTCCAATAGGAGTATCTTAGAGAAATCTTGGACAATATTGTAATGAGCCTTGGCTTCTCCACTACATAGAGATAGTATATCTCTTTGGAGGAGTAGGCGGTTCTGGTTGTAACGTTCCGCTATCGGGGCTAGCAGGTGAACATGGATGTATTGTATGACTAGAACTTACACTTCTTAATATAACATAGCCAGCATGTTTCATGCAGATATCGTATTATATTCCAACTATCTTGTTTACTCTAAATGATATATGTATATGTTTGCATAGGCATGCATGTATGGACTATTCTATATAAGTATGTAGGAATCTTACTGAAATGTGTTGATTGGTTTAACCATCACTTTGGATTGCTCGCTATCTTGCTTTCCACCTGATGATGCATCTTCGCTCGTGTGTTCCCTTCCAAGCTGCGTACTACTACAGGTTTCCAAGGGGCGCACTCACCCCACTTTTCGTGTGTTAGAACCGTTCATGCACCTACCTTGACTCGCCACAGCTGTCACACCCTTGCTACCAATAGGGATATCTTACTTGACTCTATGTGAAACCGCAGTCAAGGCGATACTATATGACCTACTGCTGGGACTCCTACACCAAACGGTCTGAGGTCTAATTGGGACTTCTTACCTGGGAGATCAACTAACATGTTGGTGGGCCCAACACCATCAACAATAATATATAGAGCATTCCCTCATGAAGCCCAATTATTTTTGCATTATTAATGCTAGAGCCCTTACCCCATACCATAACTTTTCCATCAACAAAAGCAATTCTATCTCCTTTATCTTCTAGACAAGAAATATAAAGTAATTTTTTCTTCAAACCTAGGACATATAGGATGTTGTTGAGATGTATGTTTCCTCCATATTCTAGCTGCAACATGGTTGATCCAACTCCTATTACTGCATAGCTTTTTCTATATCTAAGTTTGACTGAATGAGAATATATACCTTTTCTTATGGTCTTTAGTTGTCCATGTTGACCTATCATATGTCTAGAAGCTCCATTGTCAATTACCCATATGTCAACATCTTCAAAAGTACCTGTAAGTGCTGAGAATAGTCCTTTGTTCAACTCCTTTGTAGTGAAAGTCTTGGTCATATAGTTCTTAATTGACAATAAGAGATCGCCAAATGCTTTGATGCCTTTCTTGAGATGTTTTGTCATCATAGAGAACTGCTTCAATGAGAACTTCAATGACTTCTTTAGGGATGTAATGATCTTCATTATGCCCTTGTCAACCTTAGCTATGAAACCATGTTGAGAAATAAATATGGCTTATTTTGGAGTGATTTCTCTTTAACTTGATAATTGCTTATGATAACTCTTTTACTTTTCTTTATGATTAGATTTTTCTTCTCTTATTATTATAGTATTCTTATCATCAAACAACTACCGAAACACGAAGATCAATCGAACAAATGGACACAATATGCAGGCTACTAACTAGGGCCAAAACCTCTCCTAGATAGGAAAACCCACAAAAATATCTTCTCTTCTTATAAAATCTTCAAATGACAAATTCCAAGACCCTTAGACTTAAGACCAAGATCCTTCCAAGACCAAGTCAACCTTCTTGAGGATGCACTTCTCTTCACCAAGTCAAACCAAGTCAAATCCCTTCCAACTGCTCAATTTTGACCCCAACAACAAACTTTGTCCTTCACTATAGTCCTGCAACTTCAACCCTCTTGTAATTCACTGCAATTTAACATACGTGAATTTTGGGCTCTTTTAGGCTTTCTTCTTCCTTTTATTGAACTACTTCTTGTTCAAAGGCTTATAGGTGATCAACTTGACTTATTTACTTCAGATTTTGTCCCTTCTCATGTAGTTCAAAAATTTCGCCCTTATAGTTGGAAAAACCTTAGCTTTCTTCGCAAGTGTGAGAGATAGAGTTGAAATTTTTTCTTTCCTTCTTCCTTCTAGACCTTCGCTTGTATTCTTGCTTCTTATTCTTGATTTCTTGATTGAATGAGTGAATGGGTCTCTGAATAAAGTCGAATGGTCTCTTATATATACACTTTCAAGGAGGATAAAGAGCCCTAATTAGGTTGACTTCTTCATTGCCAGACCAACTTGGTTTTGGAAGGGTAATTTGACACTTTTGACTCAAAATTATTTCTTTTGACTTGTTACAAGATTCCCAATGTGGACTATTACATATGACAATGACTCTTTTGACTACTTGACTCTAAGACAAACCCTAGAAGCACACAATGGGTGCTTTGACCTAAAAATAAATTGACCATGAGCATGAAACCCATGCTATAAAATAAAAATAAAAATTTTTATTTTCTCTTTTACATCAAATACATAAAATCAAGAATATATAAGATATTATGAAGACCCAACCTAGTTACAAATTTCAACGCTTTGCATCCAACACAATTAGCTACTTCATAAACAAATTTAAAGGATCATATTGGTCTCCTGGGGAGAGAAAAAGATGGGGGATCCAAAATTTTCACCCAAACACCATTGGAGAAAATGAATGAAGCTAAATAGAAATAATCAAATGACCAGGTAACACTAATCAGTTCACTGACTCATGCCATCCCAACACCAACACAATCACACGAATTTTACCATGACAAAATTTGCTTCTGTCATTCTTATTTTCTTCTCCACTTTCAATCAAAAAACTAACAAACAAAAAAGCATTTGTAAATGTAACAAATCCACATCTCCTCTTCTTTAGACGAGGAAGGCATTGAGTATGGGGGATATGTTGGAGGTGCTAGTCGGCTTCTCAAGTTGACATACCTGACTAACCTTTGGTCTACACTGTAAGTCGGTCAAATCATTGTCTAGTTGGTTGACTGAGTAAGTTAATTACTGTAACTACTACAACTGTTTAGTGGCAGTATATATATGTACGTACTCAACATGAAGAGGTTGTTGGTTGTTATCATATAATATAATATAAGGGTGCTTTTTGTTGGTCCTCCACTACTTTTGCTTGCTTGCTCATTATGTCTCTTGCATAATATTGATTGGTGTACAAGCTAATGATAATCGATGCATATTTTCCCCTAAACTACAACAAGCGGTGAGGGTTCCAACATAAGAGGGTGATGATAAAAGGCATTGGTCATTGGGCCTTATTCCAATAGCTTTTCCACAGACCTGTACCAAGAATGGGGTGATTTTTCTAATCTAAAAGGCTATTATGTTATGGTAGTATCCTTTGGTTATATGAAGGCATGTATGGTTAATTGAGATAGGATTAGCTTATACATAAATTGGTTTAAATATGTTCTCCTTAAAATGTAATTTTGTGATCATATGTTTTTAAATAGCTAAATAAATTTAAGTTTTTAAGATTTGTGAATATTTTTAATATAATTTTGTAATGCCATAATATGTTTTTCTAGTAGGCATATATACATTTAAGACTTGGACATTTATTAATTATTCCATGAAAATAATATCATTAAACAAATGATCAAAGTTATAAATATTCAAAATAATTATTAGTCCCTACAAGGAAGGGACTCTACCAATCAATCTTCCTATTGACGACTATTAGTTTAGCATTTACCAATGCCAATTATAATGTTTAATTTTGAAAAACAAATATTTATTTTTCAATATTATTGAAAAAAAATATTTTCAAACATTTGATTGGACCATAACTTTAAATGTCTTATTGTAGCATTTGTGCCATGCTGATAATTGCCTCATATTCTTTTGCCATAAATTGTGGATGTAGTTGCAATATTTATGCCATGATTTTTAAATATTTGTGCAATGATTTTTCATTAAGCTTCAAAGGAAAACCACCTAAAATTAAAATCATTGAAAATAGTTCATACTTAGATAAATAACCTATTTACCATCGGTTACTTCCCACTATAATATAAATTAAGCAAGTATTTGCATAAAAAGTGAATAGAAACAAAATGGGAATAAATATATCTATTGGGATTTACCATTATTTATATTTTCTTCAATACTTTAACACGTAGGAGTAAAATTGCATGGTATGCAATCATAGAAGTGGTTAGTACTACCCACCAGAAATTTATGCAAGTGTAAATGTGCAAACTTAGTAGTGGTTACTGTAACCCACCATTAGTAGGCAATTAACTTATCCACTTCACATTCAATTTGAAAATTTTCTAAAAGCATAACATCCACTTAAATGGTAGGGCCTTGACACTTGTTTTAAGTGAAAGGTCATTGATGTACTCTCTATATATCTTACTAGAATGTTCACATGAGTTAATTTTTCTCCCATATCATATTTGAGTTTTTCTAGAGAGGGTAGAGGAACTTACTACTTGTGTATGCTCTCAGTGGTCAACAGTGACGCTCTCGTTGTTCCAGGACATCAACTTCTAGAATATTACATTGAAGGTGGAGGGTAAACTCTAAGTGGGCTTCACTGAGCGGTGGTGCTATTTAGTGGTTGGTAAAGAAGAAGTCATTGGGTGGTGTACACAGAAAAGGAGTCACCTGGCTCGGTGAACAGAGGAAAAGGAGTTTCAAAGAGGTTTTCGTAACCCTCACCTTGGACATCAGTTGGAAAGATTTTGAAAGGTCGTCTGTCACAATTTAGGCCACTTTGTTCTCTAGTGCGGTCATGTGTGATTGGGGGGGTTTAAAGGGTGCACCAACAAACAACTTGTGGTGGTCAATAGTTATCATTTCCATGTAGTGCTAGAGAGGTCGCATGAGTATAATGTTCCAAACTTGGATAGATAGTGATATGTAAAGCAAAAAAAAATACAACACCAAAAATTTTAAACATTCAACAAATACACATAAAAACTCCAGAAGCAAGAACCAGTTGAGCCATTTTATTAATCCAATGGAGCAAGTGAAATGATATGAAGAAGTGCACCTAGGCTTGCCACAATGGAAAGCATGACAAAACCCAGGTGATAAAACAATAATCTCAGATGCTGCAAATAACTTCTCCAATGATGCTTTGCGCTGCCCAAAAAACTACACTGCTGGTTGAAAATGGACTGTTATAAACCCCACCTTTGGTGCTAAAAAAATTATGCAAAATTAACCCCAAGCTCCTTGACCAAAACCCATAAATGGTTTGGTTTGTTTTCGACCTCCCAAAATCGACCCCCAAGAGGCCCTGCGCGCTCCAAGACTACTGAAGCTCATGGCTTATAAATATACAAACCAAACCCTCCTCCAATGCTCCGAAATCACCAATCACCTCCATTAGTTTTTCACTTATATCTCCTAACAACTATTAACCTCAATATCTAAAACTACACCTCCCACGTGTGCACAATATTGTCCCTCTACGTTGGCCCAAGAAGTGTGAAAACCCCACTGAATATAAGCCCCCTCTCTCAGCTCCAAAACTCACCCAAAATTCCGCAAAACCCCCAAGCTTCCCTTTTGAAATTTCTCTCGGCCAAAGCTCCTTTGAAATATTTCAAAATCACAACTCGAACTCTCCTCACTGTGTCCTCCAAGAATATGCACCACCTGGAGACACTGGATACAACTGCTAAAAATCACAATGAAAACCTCCTCCAAAAGAATGTAGATGAACCTCTCTAGGGTGGCACTCGAAGTCCCCCGATGAAAGGGTGAGCTCTCCACTTGAAGAACTCTTACTAAACAACAAGTGACTCGACTAAGCAGCTTGAGAAACCAAAGAGAATTTTGATATGCCAAAGATGATCAAATGAGGAGTGTTGCCTTCCTTTTATAGATTTCTTGGAGATTTTTTCCCTCCATTTTCCCTCCATCGTGGGTCACTCACTTAACCATCAACTTCCCCTCTCATGTAACTCGAACTAGAGAGTGTGTATTTTCCTAGTGGGTTGGCCCCCATGCATAACTTAACCAAATCAAAATAACTTGCTACTAAAGTCTAAGTCTCTTACTAAAATCGAATGGGCCCCGTCTCCTCCAAAATTGGCCCCAAAATGTAGATATTAATCTTTTTCCAAATTAATTTAGGAAGAGAAATTACACCGAGGAGGGACATGGCCAAAGGGTGGGGCAGGAGGACCTCAGTGAAGTAGTGGATCAACAACTCAATCCATCCCTTGGAAGAGTGGAACTGCCTCCACCATTCAACTCTCTGGAAGCCCAGATTCATCAAGTGATAGTGTTGGTAGAGAAGCTAGCTAGAGATCATCATGATGACATGAATGAGATAAATGCTTTCATGAACGATCTCTAGCATAACCAATGGAAAATACAGGACCAAATGGATTCCCTCACACGTGGACAGAAGCGACTCCAAAAGCGATTGGATCACATAGAAGGGAGAATGGAACACATAGACGCCCATGTTCATGAGGCTTTTCACTAGCAACATGAAAACGGTCCAGCAGACCAAGCTCCAAGAGATAACATAGGTTGATCATGGTAGTAGGTTACATTCAAATTCAGGGTCTTTTTTGGGCCAACTAGGTAATGAGGATGTAGAACAAGAGTTTTTTGCTTTTTTGGTCGAATGTATTTTGTCTCTATCACTTGGCCAACAAGTCCAATAGGAATGAGGCAGGTGGTAAATTTTTGAAAAACCTCCAATGTTGTAACTTTACTAAGATTTAATAGAAATTTTCGATATACCAAAAAAAAACATTTAATCAGGTCTTATTGCAGCTTTTACACAATAAAATGCCATGTGGATAGCATTCTCAACCATAATTTATAGTTGCAATATATCTGCCATGATTTTTAGATGTTTGTGCAATGATTTTTTATTAGTGGGAAAACCTATCAAAATTATAATCTTTGAAAATAATTCATACTTAGGTTAAAAACATATTTACTTCATCATAAAGTAATCAAGTCTTTGCAAATGGATAGGAATAAAATATAAATGAATATATTTACCACAAGTTATTATCCACCATTATTAATGTGTTCTTAAGCACTTTAATAAGTAAGAGTAAAAATGTAAATGTGCAGATTTACTAGTTGTGATTGCCCACCAAAATTTATCCAAGTCCAATTTATTTCTCCACTTCTAATATCAATTTTATTATTAGTCCCTATCAAAACAAGCCTCTACATCAATGGATTGTCTAGTCATACAAGTTATGATGTTTAACTTTACAAATATGATATGTTCATATTGCACATCCATAATGTGCTTGCAAGTGTACATATCAATCCATCCTAAAGCAATAACTACTAAGGTTCATATGAATAACTGCGACAACCTAAAATTGAGGATGGTGAAAACTAGCATCATTAATACCTCACACTTTGTTAGTCTAATTCACAAATGTCATTGAGGGCACTGTAATGTACTACGACAACCTAAAATTGAGGATGGTGAAAACTAGCATCATCAACTCCTCACACTTTGTTAGTCTAATTCACAAATGTCATTGAGGGCACTATAATGTTCTTACCATGCCTAGGACCATATAGGGTATAAGCTGGAAGTTGAGTGACAAACTTTTTGGGAATATGGTATGTTATAAACTTTCCATGTCATGATTAAAACATACTTATTTTACATACCAGTGTTTCTACAATATACATTTCTCCAACTCTGCTAAATTCCTATTAATTACAGTTTAAATTCGAATTTAACAGACCCATCAAACGATTCTGAGTTAATTTAAATACAATGATTTTATTTACAATTTTCTATAAACCTAAAGTGCTCTGCATCACTTGTTTTAATGTAGTATCATTTACTTTTATATGAAGAATAGTGTACGGTACTTTTGTATTATAGTGACTATGTGTCTACAGGATTTGATATGAAGAAAACATGTTATCAAAGAAATTGTTGTCTGTAGGTTTTGTCATTGAACTAAAGATCTTGCAGCAACTCTTAAGACTTAGTCAAACAAATTTGCTAGATGTTGATGTTGGATCTATTGCTACTATAGAATTTAGGAATAGAGATGTGCCCCTGGCAAATTGGCAATTTTAAAGACTCGTAGGGCAATTTGGGTCCCAGATATCCCCACCTTGTTTTTTTCCCTTATGACTGTGGCCCTATATACTTGTTGGTTACCTGAGGCCTTATTTCAGCAGTTTTCCTAGTGTTTTCGGTTGCTATTTTGTTATTAAATTGGTTGAGGAATTTGAAATTGCAATTCCATACACTAATGTTTGCAATCTCCACAACTAATCATTGCACTTCGGTTTTAGATTATTTTGAAATAACCCAGATGTCAGACATTGGAATTCGAATATACCTGCTAGCGATGAAAATTGCAATCGTGTTTGGAATTTGTTTCACATCATTACTGGCAACAAATAATGAGTCTGCTATCAGGCCTTTAACGCACCTGATATCCAATGACCCATACATACAACATCATACATAGCATGGCGAAGATGACAGGGTCTCTCGATTTTCCGACGACTCCTCTCCATGATTCTCATTTGCATCTTACGAGAGTCGATAGTTAGTAATCTAAATCCTTTAAAAATTAGTAAAATAAAATTAATATCAGCTATATAAAGAAAAATATATAAATATTTAAAAAAATAATATGATAAAATTTAAATTTAAATTTAAAATATAATACTCTATTAAATAAAATGTTGAAAACATGATTGCTTCACAAATAAAATTTAGTCATTAGATTCTAGTCGTTAGAAGTAAGTTTCTCTACATCGCCCTACTTATTTAATCCAATGTTAAGATCACTGGATGGTTCGAAAGGTAACAAAACTTTCTCTAATATGATTATATATGAAAGATTATTAATAAATAAAATTTTATACTAAATAACAAAAAAACATTAAAAACATATATATATTTTATGAATCTCATGTACAATAAAAATGAAGAAAATTATTAAAAACATATTATTTCATCAAAGTCTGTGAACTTGAATTAATGTCTTTTAATATTCAGGTATAAAATTAAATTAAAAGAAAATTTAGATTTAATATGTGTAGTTTAATTAGGTGATTTCTTTTTCTTATTTTTATTTTTTTAATTGAATGACATGATTTATAATATTATTATAAAGTTATTTTATTTAAATTGTATTTTAATATTACATTATAATATTTAGAAGTGTAAATTCAACAACTCAAAATTATAATTTTCTCAATTTCTAATAAAATTTTGAGTAAAATTAACTAAATCATTTAATAAAAAAATTTGCAAAGAGTCTCACCCCGTGTTAATAAAAAACATAATTTTGTTATGTGCAATTACCTTTGTGATCATAGATCATCTTAAACATGAAAGAATCAAGCTATAAAATCTCTTTTTAAAAAATATGTAAGGTATTTGATCACATAGGTAATTATGATATGTGTAAGGTTTTTGATCACATAGGTAATTATGATATTAGGTTTTTATACTCTGTTTGGTTGATTTTGCTTAAAATTTAATTAAGAAAATTATAGTTTTAGGTTCATGAGTCTACACCTTTAAATGTCATAGATGTGACATTAAGATACAATTTAAATGACATAACATTGTAATCTCACCATGAATTATGTTGTCCAATTTTATCAAAAAAAAATCACATAGTGAGATGGATATGTGTGTTTATTTTGGAATAAAATATTTAAAATTTTAATTTACTTATCAACAATTATTAAGAGGATGGTGATTTAACCTCCATTGAATATTCTCAATAATAATTACAAATCATGGTTGAGATTTATCACAAAAATAATTATGCCCTTTTTGTCCTTTGAATTAAAAGAATGTTTTTCCTCAGGATTTATTAAAAGAATGTTATATGAACATGAGTTATGGTTTTTTGGGCATCTGGTATTAATAAGTCATCGTATTGACACATGGTATTATAATACATATTAATTATAAGTTAAAAATATTTATGGTAAAGCACCGATGAATCTCCTTGCATATTTTTTCAAATGTATATATGTTTAATTTCATATTCATTCTTTTTGTAATTAATAATAATTTAAAATAAAGTTATAATCTAGTTATAAAATTATGATTTTTTTTTCTTTTCAAATTTTGATAATCTAAGACCAGTTATGAGGTAAGTGTTTTAATACCTATTCAAATTGGCCGCTTATTTAATTTATATGGTTACACTAATTATAACTATAATATATATATATATATATATATATATATATATATATATATATATATATATATATATATATATATATATATATATATATAATATATATATCATTTTAAATCATAAATTTTGTACGATATTTAAAAATTCAATTCATTTTAATTTAATATTTTGAAATTATAAAAAAAAAGTTATAATTTTTAATTTTAGTAATTTTATTTTTAATTAATCAACAAAATTATTTATAAAAAAATTGTAGAAATTTATTTATAAATTTCAAATGTTTTCAACAAAATTACCCTACACATGACCACATACACATGGCCACAGTGAATAAGGAAAACTAAATAATTCAATACATGAATTGAGACGAGTTCTTAAAATGTCTACCACGACTTCCAGAACATATCAATATGAATATGCACGTTCTTATTGTTCCAACAACATACAGTTTAAGTGGTTAGTTAATTCACTAAAATGTAGTAACATTTACAAGTTAAAAAGGTATAACATTCTAGTTATATTAACATACAATCTTTATTGGTGCAAATCACAAGTCCTTGTCCAAAATCCAAAAACTTTAAAGGAAGCATTCAGTGCTAAACATAAATCCCATGACCTGAGTATTAGCACCATCAAGCACAAATTCCTTACTAGCGTTCATGACAGTTAGTCTAGACATAGATAAGAAGACTCAACAATAATCAATAGCATCTTTGTGCAATTCAACATGTAGATGAAGCCAATCAACATATATATTCAATTCTATGAATTTAAGCCCATATACAAGAAGTTGGTCTCAAGAAGGGCAGATCACAGCTTGAATCATCCCCATGATGTCGAACTCATGTTCATGATCCAAAACTATGTGCATGCAAGGAATACACTAAGAGGATCCAAGTCTTGGAGTCAAAGGCGAAACCATCTACACAATATTTAATGTGTAAGATCCATACCTCAAGTCTATCTCTAACCTGTAGGGTAGATGCTCTCATCTACAATTTTAAAGGGCATGTCTGCAACACTAGAAAGTATTTTATGGTTGGAGATCTACAACATTGAGACTTTGGATCCATTCCCAGGGAAGGCATTGGAAACCCAATACCCTCCATCAATAGAAGTGGAGGACCCTTTGGTATTCCATATAACAATCATTGGAATGAATTTTTACACCTTCAAGCTTGGTACCTCAATTCAAAGGCAAGATCTCCTTGCTTTAATTGATTGTGTTAGTGCACTGATTAGTCTTAATAAGGAATAAGTTAAGCAATTTATCTTCCATCTAGATAGGAAAATTTCCTATTAGAATCCCCAGCCACAAGTACATGCTGTTCAAAGGTGTGAAGCATAAGGAAAAGCTTACAGTGGAAAACTACAACCCCAAGATGATAACTAGGCCACAAATAATATAGGAGTGGTTGTTCTTTGGAGTATTAAATGAGTTATTTCATTGAGGACCTTCTCTACCAACCACCAAATATATTCCTCTCAATTCACTAAGATGGTTGAGAACACATTACTAAATGACTACCACCAAATGTAGACCCTTCTCAACAAACTCATAGTCCATACTACTATACATAGATATAAGGATATAAGGTGGTATTTATTATAGAAATTAATAGAAATTTGGTACTACTGATGAAATCAAACTGAAATCAAGAGATTACAAGTTTACTCTATTCTTCTACAAAATGGAAATCATAGTTTAGAAACGCATGCAATGCCATGCAACCATCAAAACAAAAGGAACAAAATGATATTATAGGGAAACCCAATTGGGAAAAACCCCTTCACTACTTTGCATTAATTCAGATTAGAAAGAGAACCAATTACAATATCTTGCTTCAACTCTGAAGCACACCCCACACTACAAACTTGTTCTCTTGCTTCCTGACTTTCTCTGGCCAGCACTTAGCCAATTCAAACCTCAACCAACCTCTTATTTCCTTGCACAATCCTGGAGGAATTATCCCCTAAAAAGTAGGAGAATTGTCTATTTCCTTATGCAATAGCTTGAGGAATTGATCACCTTCTCAGTGCAAAAGCATTATACACTCAACAATATAAAAATATAAATACAAACATGCCTTTTCCTCCACTTCAACTAAGCAATTCAAATTGCATGCATGATTAGGGATATTTTTAGTAAATTGACTAGTTAATTAAGAGATCAGTGAGTTTAAAAAAATTACAACTACTCAATTGAACTCATACTAACTCTATTCATGACTAGAGCTCAGGTAAATGAGTTTCACTAACTATAACTTCACTATATTGCTATATCTTATCAATCGATCCATGCACAACTCTACTTCTTTCCCACAAACTCGAATTAACTGACTTAACTAAGTGAGTTGGCCATGTCGCTCCTGCTAACTGCAACTCAAGTCATCATGCAGATGTGGAAAATCAAATTACTCAATTTGCTACATTTATAACACTCCTTAGCAATAAAAGGGCCTTGCACAACCCCAATCCAACTCCCGTGGAATGTACTCTTGCACTACCTCTCACTATTGTTGTTAATACTGCAACAACTATAACTGAGAATCATCCAAAATACTGGATCAATTATGTATCTGCCACTGTCTACTAGGAAAATTGCATTGTTGTTGATTCTACATTGTGCCTCCTGCACTGTTATCAACGTTACTTTGTGCTCCTCAACATCTAAATGCACCAGCTAACACTGATCCTTCTCCTACTAAATATTGTGGGCCCTGTAGCAAGGTAATGATCCATGATGAAGGTATACTGCAACTTCCACTGCTCTCTTATGGACCTTGCCCAAATCTGTTTCGCTTGTCCAATAGAAACATGTTTTAGAAAATCTTTTCCCTTACTGAACATCAAATCATAACCTTTGTCCTCCAATACAGCTACAAAAATCAAATTTTTCTTCAACCCAGGCACATACATTACATTTTTCAAGTGAAGATAGGAGCCTGACTCCCTCTTAAAGGTGACAATACCAATTCCTTTAGTACTATACCTCCCATCATCTCCAAATTCTATGTGCAATTTGAGATCCTTCTCCTCTAGGCTACTGAAGAATTCCTTTTTTCTTGCCACATGATATGAGGCACCAGAATCTAGGTACCACTCACTCCCTCTTATTGTGCTTGCCATGCAAGCAAAGAGGGTGAAATCTAACTCAAATTGAGATGCTAAAGCATCTCCTCCCACTCTTGTTGCGGCCTCCTTGCTAGATTTATTGTGCGAACACTTGGTTGCATAGTGTCCATATCCATGTCAGTGAAACCACTTTATTTTTTCGAGGTCCTTCTTCTTTCCATTGTTCTGAATGGACTTTGCCTCACCTTGGGTCTTCTTTCCCTTGGAATTCATTCCTTTAACAACTAGAGAACATTATTATTCCTCATCTGCAATGGATGTGACACCATCTCTAGCATTTATTTTATTCTCCTCCTGCACCAAATTAGACCAAAGTCTCTCCCAATCTGGCAGCTTATCTCTTCCATTACGTGAATCTTGATAACTTGCTAGGATTTCAGAAGGCCAAGGAGTGCTAAGCTCACAAGTTTAGATGATGGCACATTTCCTCCTACTCATCCAAGTTCCAGAGACATGACCATTTCAATATGTACAACTTATGGAGAATAGTTCATTTATGGTTCAATCACCAAGAAATCATCATGGCCATATTGGTTACTTATAGTACCAATTATTGCTTTATTGGATGCATTTACCAAACCTATTCTAATATAGTACATTGTAGAGTGTACAATACATTATAGTGTTTAGATTATCATATGTTATGGTGGTTAGGATCATATTTGGTATCTACATATGTGCTGAGATTTATATTCAAACTCCCATTCTATATGCCTTGCTTACTGAAGCTATGACATGTGCATTTGTTTTTGTGATCTTTACACACTTTTCCCTGAGTTTCTCACTCTTCATTTATCTTATATTTGTTATGTATTTACTGGAAGATCATGTCACTAATGCAGAAAATGGAGAAGAAGGATAGGTAAACTTGAATTTTGCAGTTGCACTTTTCCATGTGGATAATTTTAGACAATCTTTTACATATTTCAAGCAATAACTTCAATATTCAGTAGGGATTTCTTTCAGCATTTCGAGGTAAAGAATTAGTGAATAAGAATTATTTCCATATTAGAGAAAATGTAAAAATAATAGTGTACCTTTTTCAAGCTGTAAGAGAGGAAGATCCATCTAGTCTTTCAATAGTGCAAAATTTTGAAGGAAAAGATAAATTATATATCAAAGAATAACAATTGGAAATCAATAGGATTTGTTAGCTTGAAATTATTTGAATAAATAAATAGAGTTGTGTAAGGTTTCTTGGCATAGGAATAACAAGAGGTGCTCATAAAGACTCTTGGGAAAGTTGATATATGCACAACATAAATTTGCATCATCCAGATTGGGCTTCACTAGATTTGATATTTTATTGTGGATTTAAAATTCTAATATTCATATAGTCTTCGGTGCCATATGTCAAAGGTGCTTCATTAAGAAGAGATCAACTTTGTTTCTGTAGGAAGTTTGTCAAGTAAAGGATTTTATTGTGAAACAACTACAAGAAGAAATAGGAAAATACATAGAAATGGGAACCATCCATGCAGAAAATTTCTTGAGGAGCTTGGCTCACATCTTGTTATGGGCCACTAGGTTGTTAGCACAGTCATTGAAGATTTAAAAAATGAAACAACAACTACAATAGAGCATACAAAATGGCAGAATTATGGTTCTTGTTTATTTACAATCAAATTATTCCAAGGAATAATATTATCCATTTTGGTAACTTTACCTTTGAGCGAAAGGCCCCTATAGGGAAAATATCCATTATTTTTACAATTATCCTCTGTAATTTATTTCATCCCACTTCTAGAGAACATGTGGAAGAGTTTACCGAGCTTAAAGGAAGATGAACATAATTTTAGGAGAAATTAAAACCACTTCAAATTTCCAAGCAGAAGATCAGCAAATTGAGGATCAAACTGCAAATTTCCAGCAGACAGTGTAAGCAACCCCAAATTTCCAAACAAAATATCAAAAACAAATTCAACCACTTCAGTTTTAAATGGAAAAACATCCAAATCCTTCCAGATTTGAAGGCACAAGACTTTCAATCACTTCCAGATTTCTTGCAATTAATTAGGTATTATTTTTATTTTTAGTTTATTATTGAGATTTTTATTGCAGAAATATTGTAACAGTTTAGTAGAGGAATTTTTTCATTTATTGTTGGATTTTTAATGGAAAAGGGTTGTCTTTTGAGGCCAAAACCTTGAGATTTTTGTGAAGTCTCCTATACAGAGAATTTGATGAGGGGCTTTTGGCTCCAATTAATGGCAGACTTTGTTTCTTTTGTATGTTTTTTCTAAAATGGAATAATGCTTTTTTCATATATTTGAGGTGGTATAGGACATTGGGAATCACTGGGTTGAGTATCAACCCCTCTAACATCCCTTCGCAGAGTTATCTTCTTTACTGAGTAGATCAAGGTGACAGTGTGTCACTATTGATCCCTCTAAATAAATAAGTTGATGTTCTTATGATATACTTAAATGTATTGATGTTTTTCTATATAGATTCGTCTACACACTTCAGTTATTGATTAGATAATTAGATATCCAGAGAGGATATTGAATTATTTAGTTTCTCCTCCATTACTCCATCAAAATCTTTCAATCTATGTTATTTTGTCAAAGTTGAACATTAACACTTTGATAAATCCTCTACAAGAGAGGGATTTATTTGTTAAGCAAAGATTGGAAACCTAAAGTAGCCACCCTATAAAACAACCCCTAAATCTGGCCATTGTGCTTCATAGGTTATTATCTAGTGACAATCAACATCAAAAATCCTTGTAACACTTGAGGGACCCCCTTCTGGTTCAAGGGTTAGCTTGAACCTAAAGTTGGTTGAGTTGGTTTCTTGGTGTAGTTTTCACAGCCAAGAATTGCATTCGAGAAAAAGTTACAACACAATGTACATGTACTTTCGAATGAAAAAGTGAGTGTGCCTTCTAAAATTTTCAATTGTAAATGTATTGAGGTTCTTTCATTGAAGGAAAATGAAAGTGAGTCTTTAAGAGAAAAGTAGTAGTACTAATCTAATAAATACACATGAGAAAATATGAAAGAATCCTTAGAAAACTAGCGAAATAGTTCATGTAGAAGCAATGATAATTAAAACAAACACAACACACATTCAATAAGATAAGTACCAAAGCCACCGAAATAGTTCAATTTCTTTATTACAAACTAATAACAACTTACACAGCAAACATTTAAAGAATAGTCTTACAACATTTACGATATACACAAAAAAATGTGTTGATCCAAAGAGATTCATATATTAAGTGAAAGTTCCAAAATACATCGATACAATGAACACCACTAGATCCAATAAGGGAGCGTTAGAGCCACCACTTCCTTTCCAAAAAAACTAACTTTTTCTCTAATGCCTAGTGGGAGGAGCCAACGTCAAAATCCCTTTGCTTGAGCTATGAGGGTGTATATATAACAAATGAGGTGACTCTTCACCTCCTTTGTGACACTTGGACTCCCCTCATGACTCTTGAGCTTCCATATGAACTTTCGAATTCTCATGAGACTCTTTGACTTCTACATGACTTTTCACATTCTATAGGTGACTCTTGGACTTCCACTTTACATAAAATTTCTCATATTATTGATAATTACATAATTATATCCAATGATGTGGAAAATGATGACTCTTGAAGTGACACCTTGACAAGACATGACTTGACACTAATAACATGGACTTGATGATGATGTGGCACTGTCAAGCCTCTCTTCTCGTTGTTATCCTTGTGTCTTCTTGAAATATGGTAGATGCTTTTCCTCTTCCTCCTCTATAAGGCTTGAAGAGTGGGGGCCTTCACTATGATCTCGGTCTTCCAACTTATGTTGCAATCTAGTGTCCCTCCATCCTCTTGTCCTATTTCTACAACTTCATAAGTGTCTTGTAGCATAGTATCCTTCTCTCCATGAATCATCTTGTCATGTTTATATACAATACTTGTAAATGAAATCCACTAATGACAAGACAACATTAGTTTGGAAATATCCTAGTCCAACCTGCTTCATAAAGATCACTGATTGAGCTGGAACTGGGCACTAGATAAGGAGAAAGACTCAAGGATTACACCGTGCGCAGTTCCAAAGAACATGAGTGCAATGTGAAGCACTAGAGGCCTGAGAAGCAAGACAAAGCAGTTGAGGGGCTTAGTGAGGTAGGCTTGAGCCTTAAGACTGTACAATGTGAAGTTTAGAAGAGAGACTGCTAGGAGGTTTACGTAATTGTGCAGTTCAAGAGCTCAGGAAGACAACTTGATGACGGGACTACGAAATGCTCAACAATAGGCTATTTTGGGAGGCGAAATTAAACAGTTTTGGAAGTCAAGAGGTAGTTCTTGGCCACTATGGCTGTGCAATGTGCAATGCTTAGAGGCAGTGATGTTGAGGCTTGAAATTGCGCAAGCGTAGTTCAAGAGGCCAAAGTGGGCTTAAGTTGGTTGGGCATGGAACCTTCCAAAATTTGATTAAGTGCGGGATTAGTGAAGAAGAGATGAAACCAAGGTAGGACTTGAACATGATCACACACTTAGAACAATAGACGATGCAACATTGAACACTCATCACTTCAAGATCAACATGGTTCCCTTAATGTGATAGAAAAACAACAACCTCCTCCAAGTGCGACACTTAGGATACACTTTGCGACGACAGTGACTACACTGGTGCAATAGTGAACAAAACTTTGGGAATGAGTCTCATACATGTCTATATGATAAGTTGGACCTAGTGGTACTAAAGTGGCCTCTTGCAACCAACCAAAACTCTACTTTCACAAGGTGTGACACTTCCCATGGCAAAAGACGACACTTAAGTTTTCTTCACAAAGGGACTAGAAAACTTAGAGGATATACATGGAATGTCTCTTGCTACTAGAAATGATAGCTTTGAAGGTCAAAGAAGGCTTCGAAATTTGGATTTAGGACAAAATTTTGAAGGTTGTTGTAGCAACGACCACAAATTATATTTTTTCTTCTTATGTTTGCACCTTTTGCAGTAGCAAGATGCAAAATTGATGCACGAATGTCCTCAATTAAAAGCACCTTATCCCCACTCTGACATTTTTCCCACATTTTTACATAAAGAGGGAATAAACATACTATGAAACCTTTTAAAATATTTTGATACCCTTTTTTCTAGGCAATGTTCTTGGATAACCACATTTATATGATAATCTGCCATTGCAAGAGCCATACCTTGCAATATTATAACATTATCATTAAAATATTGCTATATTGCATTTGGAAGGGCACTTGGAAAACTACAAATATAATATTTGATATAAGCAAGATCAGTGGATTTACCATCTCTTTGTTGATTTGGGGTAGCATCGGATGTGCTCTAGCCACAAAAATTGGTGGAGAGGCCAAAGCACATGAGATCTCCAAGGCCCAGAAATGGTTTGGGCAGATTCTAACCAGTTTGGGAGATATTAAAATAATTAATATTTTTAATAGAAATCCTAAGTCTAAACTTAAGAAAAATAAAATATTAATGGGTATTAATATAAAACTGGGTAAGAAGGGTCTAAAAGTCATGGATCAAGCCATCTCTAATCTTATTCCTTGATTGGGGACTTAATCTCGGCCGTTGAATTGTCAACAAGAAAAGATAAGAGGAGGCTTGAGGGTCACTTGGAGAACACATTGAGTTGATCAAGAATTCGATTTTCTGGGGTGGGGCTTGCTGAGGAAATCAAAGGAGTGATCAAAGTTGCAGCTAAGGGGCAGTGAATACAGTAGCAGAGAGGCAGAGATAGTACCGGGAGCATCAACGCAGAAGCCGGGAGAGGGTTGACGCAGAGCGAGCTAGAGGCCATGCAGAGGCAGTCAGAGGCCACGCAGAGGCAGTCAGAGGCCACGCAGAGGCAGTCAGGAGCTGTGTAGAGCTTGAGGAGGGCCAGCGTGGGAGATGTAGAGGCTGACACGGAGCCCTGAGAGGCTGACGCTGGGCCAAATAGGCTGACGTTGGGCTAGAGAGGCTGACGCAGACCCTAGAGGTCGACGCTGGTAGATTTCAGGGGGTAGATTGGGGTTGATATCTGTCTCTAACTAAGAGGTACTACTGCCGAGGGCATTCTCTGTTGGGTGAACCATTTCTGGCACTCACATTGTATTCTGAAACTTCTTAATAATAAAACCCTCTGATTGCTGCACCAATTTTCCTGCATTGGGTTTTTCTAGGGACATTAGTCCAAAAATAATTGTGTCACTTGTGTTCTTGTTTCTTTCAGTTGATGATCTATATGTGTTGATATTGTACTTGTATTTATTTTCAATATTTACATGGTAAATAACTTGTTAAGTAAATGAACAAGTAGGAAGAAATAAATCAGATAGTACAGGAAGAATTTCTAACAGATAGACTTAGAAATTCCAACACTCTTATGAGAAATTTCTGCATATAACAAAAATATTTATGCTTAAGAGGTAGATCTCCTAATCTCTAAGACATGAAGAGAGATTGAAGATGCTCTACATCTGACCAAACTTTCTTAGCACCGTAAAATTGTAGTGTTGAAACCTCAAGCAAGTCACTATCTGTAGTCAGAGAATATAAAATTCATCTTTGGTGGTTTGTGGTAGCCAATGTGTCCATTCCCATGCAAGACCAGTAAATCCTACTATCAAAAGATTAGCCGTATGCCTTGGAGTAATTGTATTATCTTCAACTCTCTTTGCAATACCGCAATTTCCAAAAAGTTGTAATGCTTCTTTAATTTCTTCTATACTTAGACATCCTATGTTGAGCACACAATGCTCTAGCATTGTGGCTATAAGTCTATGCATTCCTTTGATGCCAATAAATTTTTTTAAACAACTTATATCATACAATATAAAATTTCTTGTAATTTAATTTTATATATGAATATAAAAGACATCTATTCAAGTTGAGAGACCTTCATGTCTATACATACATGAGATTCATAAAAGAAATATGTTTTTAATATTTGTCTTCATTTCATTTTTATTGTACATGAGATTCATAAAAAATAATAATATGTTTTTCTTCATTTAATATAAAATTTTGTTTGTGAAGTATTCATGTTTTTTACATTTTAATTTATGGAGTATTGTATTTTAAAATTAAAATTTTATCATATCATTTTTTTAAGTATTTATATATTTTTCTTTGTTATAATTAATATTAATTTATTTTACTAATTTTTAAAAGGTTTATATTAATTTTAATTTAATGAATTGGATAAAAAAATTAGAGATCTTGGAATATCTAGAATGGAATTAAGATAAATCTAAATTAGTAATAATATTTAAATTTTCTTTTCATTTTAATTTTATAATATTTAAAATTTTTCCCATTTTAACTTATAATCTCAAAAAAAAAAATAACAAAATAATATTGTATTTAATAATTTAATTCATATATTTTTAACAATAATGTTCTTGGAATTGCACTCACACAAATTCCATTTCCTCACCCTCTGTTAGTTAAAGGATAGAGACAAAAAAGTTCAAAAGTTACAATAAGAAGCAACCCATAACTTTCTTTGGAATAAAATCAAGTATTATTAAAAAATATAAAAATCAAATACAATGAAACATTTAAACATAATCTTTAAACCATGTTAGTTTTTTTCCATGTACCCACATTAATTGTTTTCCATGTAGATAAATAAACCAACATAGAAAACATACCAATCAAAAGTTCAATACCTTATGAGATAATGTGTAGATAAATAAACCAACATAGAAAACATACCAATCAAAAGTTCAGTATCTTATGAGATAATGTGTAGATAAATAAACCAACATAGAAAACATACCAATCAAAACACTTTGATCATGAGCAAGTTCAAAATAAAATGTTAAGTGCCTCATGAGATAATGTTAAGTGAAACAGGGGCAACTCCTATTGAAGCAATTGCTATGGTGCGGCTCATAAGATATCTAAAAAGAATTGAGCAAATAAGATATCTAAAAAGAATTGAGCAAATGAGAGTAGGTAGATGGCCTAATGTTATCTTCAATGAAGACACATGTGTGAAAGAAAAAAAAAACATGGATTAAACAAAACTACACATGGATGCAAAAATGGAATATCTACCTCAATGTCTATCCCACAAATAGCAAGGAGCTAAAGGATTTTGTTATGGAGAAGTTTCGTAGAAAGGTATGGGGAAAAGAGTTGGGTAGAAAGAAGAAATATTACATTGAGGAATTCAACCCTACGTGTCATCTACAACAAAAAGAGTTCATTGGAGCTAGCATTTCGTGGATGACAAAGGTTCTTATTGCTCAATTAAGGACCAATTCACATCAACTCTCACATCAACTTCCGTGTGAAACAAGACAAGACGGTGGAAAAGGCTTAAAGAAGCTTGGGAAGAACAGGGGTGGTGGAAAAGACTTAAAGAAGCTTGGGAAGAACAGGGGTGTACATTTTGCACGTCTAGAGCTGTGGAATCAAAAAAACATTTCATTTTAGAATGTGATGCATTCAAAGACATCAAAAAAAGTTATGAGAGCATTGTTTTTTTAGCTAAGGGATTGTTGAAAGGTTAGACCAACTCATCATCAAAATTGAATTACAAAAAATGAAAAACAGGAAACTAATAATCTCATAAACATTTTTTAGTTTAATAAACATTAAAATATCATTTTATTTCATTTCACAAAATATGATATAAATATAAAATCATAAAAACAATATTTGATACCAAAAATTGCACATAAATTCGATAAAGTAAGATATAATGATTTTTTATACCAGCTTTAAAATCAAGCATGCTCACGAAAAATAAATTATTAAGATGGAATACTTTTAAAACACAAAACATTCCCTCATGATAAATTATTAAGATTGAATACCTTTAAAACACAAAACATTCACTAAGTAGGGAGTCACATGTGCCATCCACCTATCATGCACAGGAAATGCAGATCTCCAAACAATTAATTAAAATACCGAATATTTGAATAGTACAACAAAATCTCAAATATATCACCGCATTCTAAAATCGTAACTTCCAAGTATGAACACAATAATTAACTACTTTGAATTATCCCCAGCAGCAGTTCCTCGCCAAACAAATACCAAAAGTGCTCTTCCTTGATGATGAGAAATTTTTTTTCAGGAGCTTGATGATGAGAAATTATGTTCGTCTCTGTTGATTAATAACTTTCTTAAATATATTCCTCCTACACTCGATTCCTGGTGCACAGAATAATTCCAAATTTACTTGTGATCTCTGGTTGTATTCAAGATGAGTTTTACAGATCGGTTTCTAGGAAAATCAGTTTATTGGAAATTCAGAAGACAATATCTGCAACCGATCGACGAGGCCTCTTTTGAACACCTGAGAAATGAAGAGTCTCCCATACCTTCTGATATAGATCGTCACAAGCTTCACACACAGAATTGGGTTATCTGCTTATGGAGTGATTGTGTTCTCCACGCGGTAAAAGAACTTTCGCGACGACACAGCCTGCTAGTCTTCTAGATTCTTGGCATTGCTCTCGAATTTGGTGAACGGAAGATCCGTATCGATCCGGTCGTTCTTTCAAATGAGCAGAGCTCCACGGCGGGGAACCAGCAGCAGGAGCGGGGGCCTTGGATGGCTTCCATAATGACCCTTCTAGACAACAATTCTGCCATAGTTTTGGCGAACAGGGCATGGTCCTGGGGAAGGACGAAATCACTGAGCTGTTTCACGAGCCACTTGTCCAATTTGGGCGGATTGTCGTATGCCCTAATCCCATTTCTTACTAGTATAATATAATGCTCCCCCACCCACAATATTGAAGCAAGCAGAGAGATGTGTGTCCTAGGCGGGAGGAAGTCGAGGAATGGCGGGTGGACATGCAATATTTCAAATTTCAAATCTAAGACGAGGAAAGGGGTTCGGCATGCAAGAATGAAAGAAAGAAAGAAGAAGCGTTTGAGGGACTCTGCCACATCCACTCAATGCTTTAAGTGCGTCGTCCTGTCCTGTCGGTGGACTCTGTTCTGGTTCGTTGTGAGACTTATGTCCTATTGGCGGACTCTCTTCATTGTCAGATCTCGGGAATTAGCGTTTGAGGGACTGTGCCACATCCACTCAATGCTTTAAGTGCGTCGTCCTGTCCTGTCGGCGGACCCTGTTCTGGTTCGTTGTGAGACTTATGTCCTATTAGCGGCCTCTGTTCATTGTCAGATCTTGGGAATTATCGAAGCAAACGGGAAGAGAAGCCGCCGGAAAATCGAGAGACCCTGTCATCTTCGCCATGCTATGTATGATGTTGTATGTATGGGTCATTGGCTATCGGATCGTTATTTGTTGCCTCATTACTCTGCTCTGGTACAACACATTCTGCGTTGCCCTCGAACCTTCATTTATTTTGTCATGTCAATCGAACTTTTATTCCGAACTTTTATGCCGTCTAGTGATTCGTTTTTTCCTCGGAGGGCAATTTGGCTGCCAGCTTTCCCCACCCTCTTTTTTTCCCTTATGACTGTGGCCCTGTATACTTGGTTACCTGAGGCCACATTTCGGCAGTTTTCCTAGCGTTTTCTGTTGCTATTTTGTTATTAAATTGGTTGAGGAATTTGAAATTGCGATTCCATCCGCTAATGTTTGCAATCTCCGCAACTAATCACTGCACTTCGGTGTTAGCTTATTTTGAAATAACCCAGATGCCCGACATTGGAATTCGAATATACCTGCTAGCGATGAAAATTGCAATTGTGCTTGGAATTTGTTTCACATCATTACTCTGCTCTTGTTTCACATCAATCGAACTTTTATTCAGTCTAGTGATTCGATTTTTCCTCAGACAAAACCCTATTTTATTTTCCCACACTTTTGTTTCACAACCGAAGAGCTTCTCAGAGACCTGAAAACCCTTGTCGGGGGAAAAGAACAAAGAAGATCAGATGGCCGACATTGGAATTTGAATATACCTGCTAGCGATGAAAATTGAATCGTATTTGGAATTTGTTTCACATCATTCTCTGCTTTTGTACAACACATTCTGCGTTGCCCTCGAACCTTTATTTATTTTGTCATGTCAATCGAACTTTTATTCAGTCTAGTGATTCGTTTTTTCCTCGGAGAAAACGCTATCTTATTTTGCCACACTTTTGTTTCATAACCGAAGAACTTCTCAGAGACCTGAAAACCCTTGTCGGGGAAAAAGAATAAAGAAGATCATTGCACTGAATTCGCACCGGCTCTGGTAACCCCGCTTTTATATTATTATGAATCCTCCACAGGTCTCAGCCCACATAGGTTTTGCCAGCGGTGAATTGTTTCATTTGAAGATTTGCCTGTTTTGATATTTTTGGGGTTCAAGAAGAGCTTGTGAATTTGTGCAAATGATGCTTCGCACTGTAGCTGCAGGGGCATTGGTGATTGGGGCGTTCTTCGTCATAAGATCGTTGCTGCAGAGGCGCCGGAAAAATACCCCGGCTAGCAAAATGTTTGAAAACCTGGTGAGATTGCCCAAGTTTGCAGTTCCACGGCGTTATGATCTGGATCTCCGGCCTGATTTGGATACCTGTAAATTTGGCGGCAAATTGGCTATAACGTTGAATGTCCTCGAAGATACGAAGTATCTTGTTCTCAATGCCTCCGATTTGGTGATCGCGGACAGTTCGGTCCGTTTCCGGAGCACCGCTTCAGGGAAGGTAAATAATATCGAATTTAAGAGTTCATCTACTTAGCAATTCGCGATAGTTTTTTTTTTTTCAAAAGAAAAATCATATTGATTATATAAAAACAGTTACATATTTGGAGTATTGGGAGGATAATCCGTAGCATCCACAGAGGGTATTTATATGATCAAATTGTTTTATTCGCGATAGTTATTATGTTGCAATTGGTCGATGGGGTCGTCGTTCAGTGTTATTGCCGCATTTGGCACCCACCCAGTACAATTCTCCGGAGGAAGGGCAAATGGCCCATGGGTGAATTTTATTGCGTCTCTGTTGATTAGAGATGTCACTAAATAATATCTGCTCTTGGGATAAACTATATAAAATAATATATTATATATACTTCAATACTTCAAACCTCAAAGGAAAAAATATAGATGTACTATAAATTTCAAAATCTATAAATTAAATTTAAAATTTTAAGTTTTTAAATTAAAATAAAAATTAGCTCATTTTTATTATATATATATGATTTTTTAATTAAAATGTATTATGTTATACAATATTAAAATTGTAATGGTTTGTCAGATTAGAGAATGAGATTACTAAATTTAATGTTGATGTTTTATCTTCAAATGTTTATATACTAATTATATATATAAGAGATTTAGTTACTGAAATTTTATCATGTAATACATTGTGTAACCATTTTCAAAAATTCCAAGTGAATTATATAATATATTATATTTTAAGTTGAGTAGAAAAATCTTAAAAGTTAACTAAAGTCACAAAAAGAACGTGAAAATATCAATAACATGTGGAATGATTAGATTAACTTGAAAATTATAATTTGGTTTGTTGCAGAACTACTCTTTAATGTTACCTAGTGCTTCATGTTCTTCTATTCTCAATTGGATGTTCATTTTATGATATATTATAATTTTATGATATGTTATTAAAATAATATAAAAATTATTTAAAAACTATATATTATTTTAATTTAATTAGTTTTATAATTATAATTAAATTTTGAAAAAAAAGTTATTTCACTATTTAAAATAATGATTTACTTTTAGTTATAATTTTAACAATATTAAATTTAAATAAAAAGTAATAAATATTTTGTTAGATCTAAGACTTTTGTGATACATAATGTATATAGAAGCTTTTCTAATTAATCACATAATCATGAATTGGTCGAGGTTTCGAACCAACTAATGTGGTCCATCCGTAAGACAAGGTGAGGTGAAAAATCCTTGAATCTCAAGGAATAAATAGTAAGGATGCATCATTGCCCAGAATAACTAGCTCTTGGTAAAGTAGTTAAATTAGTTAAAAAAATAAGTAAAATAATAAAAAAAAATGAATATAATAAAAATAAATAAAATAAAATAATTCCTAATTATACTATCTAAGCACCCAGGCAACAGACAATTTGAACGCGGTGACCTATTCAACAAGGAATGCTTAACAGTTAACCCATTCACCATCAATCCAAAGCCCCAATGGGCTATATTGATTTTAAATATTAATTAAGGTGTTAAAATAATATATATTTATTTACAACTAATTGTTTTTAAAATACTTTATTTATTATATCAAAGCCTTTAAATCTATTCTTAGTCAAAATTCTATTTTAATGCTTTAATAATTAATTAGATATTATTAGTTTATAAAAATCCTCGGGGCTACTCAATCAAATATATGCATAGATTAAGGAAAAGACCAAGATTAAGAAATCAATATACAAATGAAGTAAGGGCGTTATGAATTACAAAATTAGAATACTAAATTATATTACAATTCTTAGCTCTATATTAATAATGTTCACAATAAAAGTAAGAGAAGACTACAAATTTCTAAATTCATAAAATTAAGAGGGGAACATGGTAGAAACATAAAATGAATGAAAATGAGGAAACAAGAAAAAGAAAATGATTCATGAAATCAATCGGAAAAAAAGAGCTAGAGATAAAAGTAACCAAGGAGAGGAGCGGGAGGAATCAAGAAATGAGAGTCGCAGTTCTTACTAAGTTTCCACCTGTCATCTCTATTAAGATTTTTGGCATGTCTTTCAATCTCAATTGCTTCCCTAACCTTCCTATGGTGGAGTGGAAGTGATGTACCCTGGCAATGACTTTGGACTCTTCAATGCAGACATGGTGATTTGTTTTCTCTGCATGCTTGCCTAGCGCTGATGAGTGGGATTGATTGTGTCTAATATCTGCAGCATGCTGCTCATGGATTCTCTGCCTAATAGACCTACCTGTTTCCCCAATATAGGGAATACCACAGGAACAGGGAACAAGGTAGACGCCCTTCATATCGTTAGGGTGAGCAAGGTCTTTAACAGATCCGAGCGAATTCTTAATGATATGGAGAGGTCTTAGTCTTCCTAAGGATATCTAAGAATTGTATATAACATTATTAATATATCTAAGAATTGTATATAATTTTATATTTAATTTTTAATTAATAACCCTCCCTCTTTTCATTTTTATATTTTGATCTCTTTAACTTGGGTTCTCTTCCTTGATCTTAGGTATATATTTAATTCAAGTAGCCTCGTATATTGTTATAAACTAATAATATCTAATTAATTATTAAAACATTAATATAGAATATTAACTCAAGAGTAGATTTAAAGATTTTGATATAATAATAAAATATTTTAAAACAATTAGTTGTAAATAAATATATATTATTTTAACAC
>APFE030663210.1:0-47818 GCA_000404065.3 Pinus taeda
TATATTCTCTCTTTAGGTGGGATCCAATTGGATGCTTATACTCACTCCCTCCACATCACCTATTTGCACTCCTAATATCCATAGGTTTTCATCCTGTTTTTTAGATTGATTCATCAAGATAATGATTTTTTATGACCTCTACCATGTTTCAAGTACAAGGGAGATGAATATGTTGAGACAAACTATTTTATGTGATATGCATCTGTAGCTTGTCTCATTGTCCTCATATTTGATCACACATAAACTTCTAGGATAAGTTTTATCATAAATAATTTCATCATATCACAAGTATGAATTATTCCTTCACATTTCCCCTTAATTAATACATATGATTCAATACAAATGCCTTGAGTTATCTTCATATTTAATCTTCTACACTTTGAATCATCTATTTTCTTCTTAATATTCATTTGAAACTTTATTTGTCATTGTATTTCTATATCAATATGCATTGCACATTTCTTTGATAGTTTTCGATATTGACTCAACCATTAGACTACAACATCTTCATATTAATAATTTATTTAGATTTCATTAACATTTTCAATGGTTACTCTTCAACCATTATATCATACTTAAGGTTTTCTTGACTCACCCTTGACCTCAAAGTGGTTCAACTTACGAAGAACCAATCATTACATCAAGTGGTTTGCACTAACTACAAACCTCCATTTGTCAGTACAAAGTAGTTTTTAGCTTACCATGATAATTAACCAGAGGACCAAATGGCACATGAAATTTATATGGGATATATTGTTTTAGATTTGAATATTTGATTGTGAAAAATATTTTCAACACAGATGTAATTTTCCTCCATTCAAGCACATATAATCAACCACATTGTACATGTAAATGAGGATCTCATATTTCTCTATTCTAAAAATATGTGATGACCATGACTTGTAAGAGAAAAAAAATTGTAGCTATGTGTGTTCCAACGTTTCACTTGTAGATGTCCCTTCCTACCATAATGATTGAAAAGTTGTTCATGCTTCTGAACATGATTCATTGTATTGCTACTTGTAGAAATTCCAACTACTGTCATTGTTTCTACTTTTAGAAATTCGTTAGTTGCATTGCTGATTTGTCCTTCATAACCTATACTTTAGTTTTTGGTCTTACACATATTTGTATGGGATTCTGAATACCTTGACCACTTCTACCTAAACCCTTCCATTAAAACCTATTTTACTTAAAAGTTTGCCAACAATTCCTTTTGTGTGCTTATTGAAATTCACCATCTTCATCTTTAGAAACATTGCTAGGATCATTAATTTGAGACTTATAATAAGAAAGATAGATTTTACTCAACATTACTATCATCTATCAAATGGTAAGTATAAATATATCTATCGATATTGAATGAGGTCAGTAGTATTAAAAATTGCAAGACACTTTTCACTGCCTTGACTTAACTATCTTAATTTTCAAGTGCTAACAACACTTTTCTTTGGCCTCTAATTCCTACTACAACGATTCTATCAACTTTAGTTTTTGACCTTGAATTTTGAAGAGATCACCTACAATTGATCTAGTGATTTTAAATTATCTTTTTCCTGATGTGTTGATGCATTGTCTAACAAAACTAACAAATTCATGATAAATTTAATTATCTTGTGAGAAGAATTATGCAACTTTGCACAATATGGATTTTTTTTTTTTTGTAAATGGTCTATTTCTTGAAAGAATAATCAATATATTATTGTAGTAGTTCAATTTCATTATTAATTATTTGTAGTCGTTTTCCTCATTTTCTCATTTTAAATTGCAAATGCTTTATGAATTTTTCATGAAGAAAGAGTAAAATAAACCTAACGTGTTACCAATCATGCACTCATATTTCAAATTAAATAATGATAATGGTTTAACTTTGATTTCGACTTTATCATTTTATCCTCAAATTTCACTTGACTTTGACCTTAATTGAAATTCTCAAACTCTTAATTTTAATATTTTAACTTGAATCACTTGTCTTTACTATCACCTTACAAAAAATTCCATTAAATTACCTGACCAAGATATTTTGGCTCATATTCTGATTTGACTTGACTCTTAAATTTAACATGCGAAATAACTCACTTCCACTGGATTCTCATCTTGGATTTTTTTTCTTAAATTGAGAGAACACTTATATACATATCAACACCCTTTCATCATTTATTTTTTTGTGAGAAGAGGATTATATCAATAAACTAATGGTATTGATGAAATCTTTTTACTATCATATCACTCTGCTCTTTAAAAAAAAATGAATTATGGTAATATTTTACTTTATCTTTAAACCATGAATAAATGGATCATAATTTAAAAATAAATCTCAAAGGATGAACCATGTTTTCCTTTCTTTTCTAGAAAAAGGTGGTTTGAATGTAATAATCGTGGGAAAATTTCATTGCCATGCAAAAAGGCAATCATGAAAGCAACGAGTGACATATGAAGTTAAGTGAAAGGGCTGTTATGATTTTCTCCAAAAAAGGAAGTTTGAATGTAATCAACGTGGGCAAATGTCATTGCAATGCCATAAGGAACTTTGGGAAGTAATGAGTAAGATCTGAAGTTAAGTGAAAGGAATCTTCTTTGGACTTTATTTGAACTTGACATGACCATAATGGGGATCCAATAGTGTTTATTTCATTCCTGAACTATTCCTTCATCATGTTATGTTTCTATAAACTTTTCAAACTATTATCTTCAATTGTGCACCCAATCCATTATGATTTTTCCAATTTCCAAATCTTTCAATAATTGACATACAGTCCAACTCAGACTCTAATAATTTATGAATACCACCAATTATATATCAACTACCCAATTCAAAAAAATGATTTGGTCTCAAAATTTAACAGTCTAAAAAACAATGCTTCACACCAGCACTAGAATTTCTCACATACCTTTGTTCTTTTCCACTTTGTTGAGTAATTTCTCTTCGTATGACAAACTTTCTCTCAATGATCACTTGAAATTATAACATTTGAATTCCATTGAAAAACTTTGAACCAAAAAAGCGCTTCTTTCCTTGCCGTGATAATTGCATCCTTTTCCATCTCTTGGTCATCATCACACCTGTGTTCACAATTTTTTTATTTTTATTTTTCACTCTTCAAGCATTTGAATAAACCTTGTCTCATTGAAACTTAATCTTATTAGCAAGCATATCAATGAATTCCTTCATCCCATTCTTTTCACTATCTTCACTTTCGTGTACGTGTCGAATTTGATTTACATCCCCAATATATATCATTTTTAGAGGCCACTGTGGTCGTTGAAGTTATTTGGTTACAAATTCATGACCCAGTTACCTGTAAGGTGGTTACATCCCATAGTATTTTGATTACACTACTTGCTAGCCGAATCTTCTTATAGGTTGGTTTGGTCTTGACACTGGCTCGTTAGGCCTCCTCATGCGCCGTATACATTCCTTTTGCAATCCATTGCACCATATGAAGCAACCATAATGAATGTGAAAACTGAGGAAATTAAATGCCAAATCCCTCACAATCTACAACCCTTGCCCACATGGATTGAGCTTAATTCACACACAGATCACACACTACAAATAAGGACACTCGTCAGTAGATTAGACCCAAAAATTCAATCAGCTCTAAAGAAGACATATGCTTGTTTTTTTGTTAGAAATCATGTAGGTAAATGAAGACACACTCAATATATGTTGAAAACCTTGTATGACCACCTAATCTTAATCTTCATAGACTAGTCCCAAAAATACACAAAATTAATGAATAAACCCAAGTATGAAACGAAATATCTTCCAGCGACAAATAATCAAAAGTCTTAAGTCTCTTAACCTAGCTTTATGTCTTCATTTTTCCACTTTTATCCTAATCTTCTCCTCAATCTACTACTTCACTTGCAGATCCAAATTTTTTTTTATCAGTGACTATTACCTCACACTTGTCTCACATGCATAAATTACTTTTTTTCTGAAACTCAAACATGTTGCAAACATGTATTTCACTTGATATCAAAACATAAATTTTCATTTTTACAAATACTTAAAAAATGTTTGTCTCCAACCTTTGAAAGTAATTATGACATTCCACTACTTACCCCCCTTATAGACCCCCTAAGTTTTGAGATTTATTCCATAATCTAAGTAAACTATTCTAAGCTAGACTCCAGTTGTGGGGACACAATGAATATCCACACATTTATGGAGTCACAGTACATCATATTCCCCTTATTTTTAAAATTTTGAACCTCTATGTTTATAGGAATCTAGTTTAGTAAACCTAAACAATTCCTCTTCAATTATTCAAGTGTTGTATGAATAAGGAAACCCTTGCTATCTTACTAGATACAACTTATGGTTTTTAGATCTTGTGGAAATAAATTTTGTGTTGTTGACACTACGATGAAGACCCTCCAAAATGTTTCTTACAAGTGAATTTTCAAGCTTACTGAGGATCTTATGACCTGCCATTCCATGTGAATCATAGTCACTTCATGGTCGATTGATGTTTTGCAAAACGCTCAATTATTCTTCTCAGATCCTAAGTGTCAAAGTCACTTGTTCACACATGCTCAATCCTTGATGAATTCACAAGCATGTATTTAATCTGTAGGAATTACATAGTCCTTGAGAGTAAGGCTTGTGCAGTCTCTGGGAATAAAGCTTGTGCAATGTTAAGTTATAGTACTTGCATAGTCACTGTAGATAGTAACTAAACAATCAATAATGATACTGACTGCACAATGTTTATCCCATGCCAGCAATTAGTCTGCCACATCACTTGACAATCCCTCTCACTTTGGTTGCACGTGTACTTCTATTTCAGTGAGTTTTCTAAACTGTCACATTTACGTACATTTTCATTCACAGGTGTCGGTTTCATTTCCATGACTGTAATTTTTTCTTTCTTTCACTTTAGGAAGTGTTTTTTTCATGTTATCTTAACTCTGTCATGTGTCTCTTTCACTTTCTTTATGTTTTTCATGTGTCATTTTTTCATTTTCTTATCGTCCCAAGTGTTGCTTCTAACTATTTTCACTCATATATGCATCACACCTTCACACATCACTAGAGGTAGTTCCAACACACTCTTCCACATTAGATGGTCCTATATATCATAAGAATATGTGTTAGACACATCCCTACAAGTTAGCGCACCTTTTGATCATAGTCCAATCTTGTGTTGCAACTTGTGTTCTAAGTGTCACAATTAGAAATATGTTAACAATGTAGTAAGAAAGACTCAATTTCACTTTAGCCTTAGTCAATTTGAGTAAATCGAGTTTCCACATTAGTAGGACAACTTGGAGGTAGTTAAATAGTGTGACATGGATCTTGTGACTCAGTTAGCTTAGTAAATTTGAGTTAGTGGGCTTGGAGTTTAGCTATTCATGTGTCATTGCTAAATTTTAGCAATCTAGTTAAGTTATTTTCAGTTGTATTTACTTAATTTGCCTATAGTTATTGATAGAGTCAGTTGAAGCTCAGTTGTGTCGTGAGACAATAGTTCAACTCAAAGATTTGTCAATTAACAGATCAACCAAACCAAAATAGCTAATGCATGAATGGAATTCAAATTCCTCAGGTAAAGTAGAGATGAGAAGGTAGTGTAATATGAGTTGTATACTAGTTTGAGTGTAAAAGTGTTGCATAAGTTAGGAGATCAACCCTTGCGAATTGTGCAAGAAAATAGGAGGAAATTCCCATATTTTAGGACCAAATTTCCTCATTTCACAAGGAAATAGGAGGCTAGATGAGCAAACAATTGGCTAAGTGTTGGCCATATTTTGTCATTCAGTAGAGAGAATAATTATTCTTTTGTTGGTTGTGCTCAGAGTTAGAGCAAGAACTTGTAATAGTTTCTCTATTGAACTAATTAATGGAAAGAGGCTTGAGGGTATTTTCCCAATTGTTTTCCCATATAAATCATTGTGTACTTGTGCTTTTTCTTATTAAATGTTTATGCGTGTTGTTCTAAAGTGTGATTTTCATTCCACAAATCAATAGACTAGAATTGTGTCTCTTGTTTTTTAGTTTTAAATCTTGAGTAGTGGAAATTTATATCAAATTTCTACATGGTATCAGAGCCCTGAAATCACATTAGAACCAATATTTAGAATTCGTCCCTCGGGAATTTTGAATTTTCAGTTTTAGTGTAGATATTTTTCTTTAGGATCAGGAGAATGTCTTTGAACGGAATGTGATTGGAGCATGCCTTGGAGGGTAGGTCGAATTTCATAGCTTAGAAGGATAAAATGGAAGTAGTTCTCGAGGATAATGGTATGTTAGAATACGTTAAAACCGATATAAAAAAACTCCACAGTCAGATGCACTGTAGTTAACCCAGTGGATGAAGGATGTTGCAATGGCTGGGAGAATTATTTTGGAAAGTGGTAGATACCATATGGTCTCAATTCTCCATGGAAAATAGACACCATTTTATATGTGGAATAAACTTATTAAGCTATTTGAAGATAGCATTGACCATAAAAAATTGGCCCTGAAAGATAAATTTCAAAACATTAGGATGCAAAAAAATGATAGTATTCCATAGTATCTCTACATATTTACACAAGTTCAAGATGAGTTTGGAGGTGTTGGGTTGAATGTTGTAGTAGATGACCTAGTGAGCCTAGCTCCTCTAAGCCTTCCAAAATCCTGGCATAGCTACCATAACTCTGTGAATGGACGGGAAAAAGTTACCGAAATGGGAAAGGTTGTGATCTGATTTAGTTCAAGAAGAGTTCAAGAGAAATACTAGATATGGAACTTCATCCAGACTAGAGGACGAAGAGAATTTCTCCTTGGCTCAGAAGGGGAGGAAGGGAAAACAAAATAAGACCTAGAGAAAACCTAAATCCAACCAAAATAATGGCACGGAGAAATTATTTTGAAAGACAAAAGTTTTCCACTATCATGAATACGAGCACTATGTGATAAAATGTTCGCACAATAAGTTTAATAAGAAACCTTTAGGAGGAGTAGGGGATGAAGCATTGGATTCACAATTCAAATTAGAATTCACCTTAATAGCATGCATGGCCAACACTATTATGGGGAGTGTGTGGTACCCTGATTTTTTTGCCTCATCCCATCTGACAGGGTGCAAGGAGTTTTTCAATAGCTTGGAGGAGAAGGATCTCCAGATGCATATCGAATTGGGGGATGATGGGAGGTAGAGTGCTATAGGAAATGGTACTCACCTTTGAGAGGGAGAAATCATCCCCTCTTCACCTCAAAGATGTTATTTTTGTACCTATGCTGAGGAAGAACTTGATCTTTGTAGTAGTATTGGAGGATAGACGCTATGATGTTATTTTCATTAAAGAGTAATCCTTTCTGAGACACATAGTTGCCGGGAAAGTGAAGCATATTGATGAGCCCCAAAAATGGATAATTATTTGGGCTCATTCAACCTCCTAATTCGACTTAATCCACCATTCTCATTAGTTTATTGCATGTTTTTTATTATATTTATGCTAATAGAGTGAATTGGGTTAGTCATTATGCCAACAAGTCTAATGTGTGCTTTGTGTAGCCTTTTTGGTTAATTTGGAGACAAAATTGAAGGTTTTAATGAGCACTTGGTAGCCAAATTCATGGGAGAACAAGGGAGAGGATTTGTAGGAAGGTGTCCCCTTCATTTATGGGCCCTTACCTCGAATTCTCCACCATTAGATCAAAGTTCAAGGGCCACCAAATCAATTATCACAAAGGCAGCCAAGCAAGTCAAGTAGGACTACTGTTAACTACAAGTTTTGGGCAACCGAGTCCCTAAAGTTTAGGAGGACTATTGGGGTCCTCAATTTGTATAAATAAGAGGGCTTAGAGCCTCATTTTGGTTAGCTGGTGGTTAGTCATTTTGGTTAGACAGTAGTTAGTCATTTTGTATTCATTTTGTAGTCATTTTGTAGTTTGATTTTTAGGCAGTAGATTAGCTTTGCTTTCAGCACATTTTCAAGTTCTCCTTGTGGAAAGGTTTTGGAATGTAACTATTATTTTGATCAATAAAGATGAATCCAGCTTTGCACCAGCTCTAAATCTCTCTTAGGAGGTTGTAGCTATGGGGGTTGGGCCCATCTCAAGTGCCCAGTACCTCCTTTGTTTACTTTCATGTGTCTTTGCTGCATTCTTAGAATAAAATCTGTTATTTAGCTTTAAATCTTGTTTTGTTATTTAGGTTGTTTTTGATGAGTAAAATAGCTTTTCATGCTCAGATTTAGTTGAAAGGTTGTTAATAGAAAAAGCTTCAAGAAAAGGGCCATCAAACATCTGTGGTTTCACCTCTCCCTTAGTGGGATCAGGAGCTGTGACTAGGATGACTTTGCTGCCCACAAAACACTGATTTTGCTTTGCCATGCAATCACTAGTGTTTGATTTTCATGTGTAGAAGTTGGTTACAAGTTCAGACTTTCATTTTCTTAGTTGCATGAATTAAAATACATGGTTTCATTGCAGGTCACACTTCTGTTCATTCTCTTTACTGGCAGCTAGCATATTAGGTCAACATAACTAGGTCTTTGAATTTACAAGTCTTTGTTGGTTCAGATTGGAAAAATGACTTGCAGAGCCCCTGTACTACTTCTTCATCTGCTTATTCTCCATCAGCACCATCCACTCCACCCTCTACTTAGAATCCTTGCCTCACATTTGCCATTTCCTCCCAAAACCCTAATTTTTTTGCAACATTGCTTCAGTCTTCCTTGAACAAATCCCACCATCCTTGCCACTCCTCAGCTCCATTCCCCAAGTCTTGGACCTCTTCACACCCCTATTTTACCTCCATATCCATTCATGCATCTTACCTCACTCACCCATCCTCTAAAATCCACTTTTTAAACATCCTGTAGAAATTTCTGAACATCATGTAGAAATCTCTGAACATCGTGTAGAACCCTTGCAGACTTCCTGTAGAAGCTCACAAATGAGGTTTCTTGATAACCAAACTTTGTAAAACTCTCTAGAAGGGTATTAGGGACCCCTTAGGCCCTCTCTAAACCTTCCCTACCTCTTCCAAGCATTTCCTCTCCCCAATCCACCACTGCACAGTCAAAAACAGTTAAATCGCATGCATGCTAATTTTGACAACTTATTCAAAAATACAAAAAGATGGTTCTTTCAAATTTTGTTGTAGACATAGATTAGATACATGCATTTCATCTTCTTAGAAGTCAATGGCATCTCTCCTAGTAGCTTGCATCCTCTTTCTTGCATCAATAGAGCTAGCTGGTAAAATTAGGGTTTGCTAGGGTTTGCACTTTCCTTCAGTTTTTCAATCTCTTTTCGCAAATAGATTAGCTTACTTTGAGTTAGCTTTCATCCATCAGTTAAAAAGATTCTTCTAAGAGCTCATAGAAGTTGGCTTAAGCTCCTAGCGGACTTGTGCCAGCTGACCAAGTGACAGCTGCGGCAAGAGCTAGTACTTATGCATATAGCATTGTCGCTTCCAAGTTTGTTACGAACTACCGGGCTGATAAAATTAAAGAAGGGAGTCCCAGGAGTTGCAGCATTATAGGTGCAATACTGGGGCCCACCATCTTTTTGGCGTCGTTGCCGTGGAAGCGTCAGAGTATTAGTGATTGTTGCTTTTCTTCTATTTTCTCCTACAACCTTTTGCTAAGTAGTTTATTTCATTTCCATTCTGCAATTTCATTTCCGCAAAAGTAGAGTAGACATTTCCTGCTTTCATAGATTAGCATTTCAATTCTGCAATTTCAATTCTACAAGCGTAGATTAGCATTTCAATTCTGCAAGCATAGGTTAGCATTTCAATTTTGCAATTTCAATTCCACAAGCGTAGCTTAGCATTTCATTCCTGCAATTTCATTTCGGCAAAATAGATTAGTCCTTTCCTGCTTTCATTTCAATTCCGCATTTTCATTTGAGCAAGATAGTTAGCAGTTCAATCTATTTCAGTTTTGCAGGTACAAGTAGAAAAAAAAAAACAAAAATCAACCAAAAAGATTTTTTTTCATGCCTTGTAGGAGGAGAGATAAGTTAGAAAATAATTGCACAACACCCCCACTGCTTCACATAGCCAACCTTCTCTCTTCTTCGATGGCTGTGATTGAGAAGAACCCCTAGGAGGACATCAAGACATATTTTTAGAACCTCTAGGGGAGAAGAAGAATAAAACATTCCTCTGGAGCAAATGGCTGCAAACAAAAATGCTGAGAGCAATACCTTATCCAAAAACGAATTTGCAACTCAGATGGAAGATTTCAAAAGTGATATGAGGCAATTTCTTGCCATGCAACTGGATACCTTACAGATCCAAAAGAAGCAAGAGGAAGCCAAGAGGGCTTTGTTCATCGTTTGTCCCAGGTGCACTAGAAAGCATCCTAGGCACGAATGTCCATTGTACTCCATAGAAGTGTGTTTTGTCTATGAAGAATACCATCCTACAGATCAGTGCCCTTCCTTGCCTGGAATCAAAGCTGCATATCAAAGGGCCAAAGAAGTCACTGAACCACACAATTTCATAAACCAAAGGAGGTCACATGGACCCATACCTTACCAGCAGGAACTGCAAGGGACATCCAAGACCTATTACGACCCCTATCAAGCCACTTTCATACCTTCTTGGGGTCCCCCTGCTCATCGTTCCTGGTTCACACCTCCTCGTTATTCCTTCATAGATCCATATTATGCTCCTCCAATTTCTCATTCGTTTCACTCTTATGCTCAGCGACAGCCTCAGTGGAATACACCTCATCAGGGGTGGAGGCCCCAATACAACACTCCTCTTGCTCATTTTCCTCCACCGCCTGCTCATCCACAACCATCGCCTCCTGCTCCACCAAGGCAACCCCAAATGCCTGCCAAACCACAACTCCATCCACATCCATCTCCAATATACACCCCCACTCAACTACCCATACCACCATTCCCAAAACCATACAATGGAGTAGCTCAATCCAATTGCGAAGCTGAGGCACAACATGCCCAAATGACTCCTCTTGAGCTCAATGATCTTCACCAAAGCTCAGGAAGAGTGTTGCAAAACAAAGATTATATTGACAACATTGAAGGACCAAAGGCAAAAGAAGATTCAAAATTAAAGATTAAAGAACCATGGGCTGCACTTGATGAAGAGAAGAGATTAGAATCAGAGATCGAGAAAGTTCCCTCATGGTTACCATCAAATCCTCTATGTATTCAAGAGAAAGATCAGCAAAAAGAGGAAGATGAGAAAGTCATGGTAGAAGGTGACATGGAACATGATCCAGATCAACAAAAGGACCAAGGATATCAGAGCTACATTGAGATATGGTTTCAGATGGTCACTAAGTTGCAGCAGTACTCTCTTCCTCAGCTATGCTTAATCCCTTCAAAGTCAAATCATTTGTTCTTTGAAATCCGGACAGCTGTCAAAGCATGCATTTCGAGCCTCCACATCATTTTGTCTCTAATCTCGATGTGCACATGGCTCCATTGGAAGTATTCTTATACTTGAGAACAATTTTGTTTTTCAAGTAGGGTAGGGTAAAAAAAAAAAGAAAAAAAAAAGAGAAAAAAAATGAAAAAATGGAAATAAGAGGAAAAATCTAGGTGAAAACCTCCTCGGAGGCGCCTTAGATTGGCTCATTGATTGAAAACCTCCATGAGGCGGTCAATGGGTTGGAAAAAAGAAAAAAAAGAGAAAAAAGAGAAAAAGAAAAAGAGAAGAAGATCCTTGGGTGAAAACCTCCCTTGGAGGTGCCTAGGACAGGCAATTAGGGTGAAAACCTCCATGAGGCACCCTAATTGTTTTTCAAAAAAAAAGAGAAAAAGAAAAAGAAAAAGAAACTTAATTTCCATTGACTAATTGCAGGTTGCAAGAAGGACATTACAGGTCAGGAGGATCACTCAAAACAAAGACAAAGAAATTTTTGTGCCTTCTAGAGGAAGTTCTATATTTCTACAGGAAACATCCTGTAGAACCTTCAAGCGAGCCAGATTCGATTTTGGAAAGGGATCTAAAGCTGGGAATCTATTGGTTATGCCTGTGAGCATCCATGTTCCCATTCCTCACCCTTTTCCATCATCTTTTCCACCTCATTGTGCTCCTTTTATGAAAATTGTGCCTTCTATAGGAAGTTTTGTGTTTTCTACAGGAAACATCCTGTAGAACCTTTAGACGAACCAAATTCAATTTTAAAAGGGAATCTGATGGTGGGAATCTGTTGGTTAGGCCTGCAAGCACCTTTGTGTCCATCCCTCGCCTTTCTCCATCATTTTTCCACCTCATTGTGCTTCTACAGGAAGTTCCTGTAGAAATTGTGGGAAGCTAGAAATCGATTTCAAAAAGGCGGTTTGGCGAACATGGTAGCTTCCTCAAGGGTTCAGAAGTCCTCCTGCAATCTTCAAACTCCTCCTCCATCATCTCCATACCTGCATCACAGCCCAAGTTCATTTTTCTTACCATGCAACAAAACTGCAAAATGCCTTGAAGCAAAAATACCTAGAACAGAATTTGTTTTTGCCCTAACTTGAAAACCATGTATCCATTTGAAAAACCGTTTTATGGGGAATTGTACAAGGGTGATGGAAACATGCCTGAGCAGTTTTAGCCAATTCCGGTGCACGGTTTTTGAGAAATCAGCCTCCATCTCCTTCAGCCATTTTTGCATTTTCTCCATATCCGTGCATCCATTTCAAAACCTACTTCATGGAGAGATGCACATGGGTGATAGTAGCCTACCCAAGCAGTTTCAGCCAATTCCGATGCATAGTTTCTGAGAAATTGATCTCTGAAATCTTTAGCTGTTTTCCATTTTTCTCAAAATATGTGCATCCATTGATCACAATTTTGCTATGGGAGGTGCATAATGATGATAGGAACATGCTCAGCAATTTTCAGATCGATCCGATCTATTGTTTGGGAGCAATGGCGAAAACAAGTTTCAGTCCTGTGAAAATTCAGTGGCAGCAGCTTGAGGGTGCAAATCTGAGCATGGAAATGAACTTCTGCAGCATGCATCCAGCCAGAGGACACCTGCACAAGGAAAAAAACCAAAAATCATCAGCCAAGCCCTCATGCAACCAAAGAAACCAATGCATGTAGCAATTACTAGCCACAGCACCTCACAGTAGCCATTTGACTTCAGGTACGTGACTGAAACTCGTTCTTCTATTGCACAAATCTAATTTAAAAACTACATGAATGAATGGAATGGTGGAATTAAGCCATGAATATAGCAAGGTTAAGCCGATTGCCTTCTCTAGCACTCAGCCGGATGTCACATAGTACACGTGGACAACTGACTTACGTGAAAATTAAAGCAACCAGGAGTGTTGGCCGTTTAAACCTCAGTTCAATTCACGGCAGTGATTACAGGGGGGAGACACACAGTTTGGGAACAACACTTCCAGTTGCATCTGGCCATGTAAAATTGGCCACTTCACTCTCTCACATAAATCACGTTGAAATTAAATGATGCTCGGCTGAAATTCTCACCACCCTCTGTTCAACTGCGGTCAACTAGAGCACACGTCCACCACGTCTAGATCAGTTAACCAGTGGTAGGCTCGAACATGCCATCCCCATGCTTAATTTTCGAAAGGTGGTGAATTATCTCGTTTGAAGTCAAAAAATATTGGAACCAATCTGCGTGTGGGTCTAGACGGTGTTTTGCTTATATAATACACAGAATTTATTTTGAATTGTGTTGCGTCGTATTCACCTCCATGGTTCCTGCTAGAGAACTCTCCCCATTATAACGATAAACCATTGTAAGGCTCACCTGTGCACATATAAACCTTTTTCTTTTGTGACTGTATATGGTTAGTGTGAAAATTAGCTCTGCACTCTATCTGTGAGAGCCTAATTTCATTTTGACAATCAAGTTTTGGGGCAGCAACAATATTATAACCAAGGAATTGGTGAAAGGAGAGATACAACCAATGGAGAAATCTTGTCCTGAGAGTCAAGGAGGAAAGCCGTATTAGAATTCTCCTTCTGATCAGAGCATAAGCCAACACAGGGCATTATATCCAAATTCTGGCCGAGGAACTCACTTCATCCAGCAGTGAGGAAAAGGAGCAAATTGAGGCAGAGAGGAAAACAGAGGGGAAGAAAGCTACGGGTAAGAAAACCCAGGGCAGACCAATGGTGAAACCATCATAAGGAAAGCAAGAGGAAAAGCAAGGAAGAAAAAGGAGGATGAAACAGAGAGAAAAAAACCAGTTTAATCCTTGGAAACTATTGTAGGTTGCAGGAACACAATGCGGAAAGGGGGCCTCCCAACACAAGCAGAAGGGATCCCTACTAAGTTCCCATGCATCCTAACATCCATCCCCTCCATGAACACTCATTTTTTTTCAGGATCCAAACACAATTTAGTCATGGTTCAACCTTCTATAGGAAGCTACAGGACTTTCTACAGGAAGTTCTATATTTTTACCAGAAACATCCTGTAGAGCCTTTTGGGCAGGCCAGAATCGATTACGGAGAGGTATTTGAAGCTTGAAATCTGTCGAGGAGGCATGCAACCACTCTTTTCTTCCATCCTCCACTTGTTCCATCTCCTCTCACCACCATTGCTATCATCTGGTTGAATATACCTACATCGTCATACTAGAACCCTGTTTTATCAGATAGGAATTTGTTTTTTAAGTGAAAAATAAAGCATGCAGAGGCCCACACACCTTACCTATCAAGGAACCCTTAGGACCCTTCATCCGTGAATGCAACTTTGTTTGTTTAAGCATGCATCCCAGGAGGAGAAACGACTACAGGATGTCCTACAGGAATACTGTAGCAGCTGATCCAGCTGGAGCACATACCATGGAGACACCAGCAACTCACATCAAATGAAGCTAGTGCAGGCAGCATTCACCATTAGAGATTCGGGTCTCAAGGTCTTGGAACCAACATCAACAAAAATTGAAGAAGAAGACACCCCTAGCCATGCAAGCCAAATCAGGAAGTGTAAAATCGGCTTCTATAGGAAGCCAGAAATCAGCTACGGGACTTTCTATAGGAAGTCCTGAAAAAGGGAAGCAGAAGGAGAAATTGGCCGAAATCCTAGCTAGGGAGGTAGCAGTTGTGTTGGCTGCCCCAAGTACCTCTCCCAAGTTGAAGGAGAAGTGAAAGAGGGAGCTTCCACTATATTTTAAGGCAAGAAAGGGCATGCAGATAAGAACTGGCAGACCTCAAACCACAGTCAAAGAAGAAAATTTTCATTGAGGACACAAAAGCTAAACAAAAGGAGGAGCCTCCTTCAAGGATGTCCATCACCTATGAATGAGGAAGCCAAAAACCTTGACTAGAAGGAGAGAATTCAGATAATGGACTCAAAGATAGTTCTATAGGATGCTGAGACAGTTCTACAGGAAGCTGAGAATTCTTTATAGGAAACTCGGGCTAAGCTAAGAGAGACCAAGAAATTGGAGGAAAAGGTCGCCAAACAATCACAGGAAGAAGGAAAGACAAGGAAACATCTGATGAGCAGCAAAGAGAGGACAAATTGCAGGCTAAGGTTGAGGCACTAACAAAAGTGCTACAAGAAAAGGAGCACAGGCAGTGGGAAGAAGCAGAGAGAAAAGCATGGTTTCATGATCAAGAAGAGGACATCATTTCAGAAGCTTAGCATGACATGGAGGCCACCAAGGCCATCAAATATGAGGAAATAGATTAGTTGCTCAGAGGATGAGCAACACTTTCAGTAGGGGGGGTGATGATGAGCCCCAAAAATGGATAATTATTTGGGCTCATTCAACCTCCTAATTCGACTTAATCCACCATTCTCATTAGTTTTATTGCATGTTTTTGATTATATTTATCTAATGAATAATTGGTTAGTCTTATGCCAACAAGTCTAATGTGTGCTTTGTGTAGCCTTTTGGTCATTGGAGACAAAATTGAGGTTTTAATACCACTTGGGACCAAATTTTGGGAGAACAAGGGAGAGGATTTGTAGGAGGTGTCCCCTTCATTTATGGGCCCTTACCTTAATTCTCCACCATTAGCTCAGAGTTTCAAGGGACACCAAATCAATTATCACAAAGGCAGCCAAGCAAGTCAAGTAGGACTGCTATTAACTACAAGTTTTGGGTAGCCGAGTCCCTAAAGTTTAGGAGGACTATTGGGGTCCTCAATTTGTATAAATAAGAGGGCTTAGGGCCTCATTTTGGTTAGACGATAGTTAGTCATTTTGGTTAGCCAGTAGTTAGTCATTTTGTATTCATTTTGTAGTCATTTTGTAGTTTGATTTTTAGGCAATAGATTAGCTTTGCTTTCAGCACATTTTCAAGTTCTCCTTGTGGAAAGTTTTTGGAATGTAACTATTATTTTGATCAATAAAGATGAATCTAGATTTTCACCAGCTCTAAATCTCTCTTAGGAGGTTGTAGCTATGGGGGTTGGGCCCATCTCAAGTGCCCAATACCTCCTTTGTTTACTTTCATGTGTCTTTGCTGCATTCTTAGAATAAAATCTATTATTTAGATTTAAATCTTGTTTTGTTATTTAGGTTGTTTTTGATGAGTAAAATAGATTTTCATGCTCAGATTTAGTTGAAAGGTTGTTAACAGAAAAAGCTTCAAGAAAAGGGCCATCAAACATCTGTGGTTTCACCTCTCCCTTAGTGGGATCAGGAGCTGTGACTAGGATGACTTTGCTGCCCACAAAAACACTGATTTTGCTTTGCCATGCAATCACTAGTGTTTCATTTTCATGTGTAGAAGTTGGTTACAAGTTCAGACTTTCGTTTTCTTAGTTGCATGAGATAAAATACATGGTTTCATTGCAGGTCACACTTCTGTTCATTCTCTTTACTGGCAGCTATCATATTAGGTGAACGTAACTAGGTCTTTGAATTTACAAGTCTTTGTTGGTTCAGATTGGAAAAATGACTTGCAGAGCCCCTGTACCACTTCTTCATCTGCTTATTCTCCATCAGCACCATCCACTCCACCCTCTACTTAGAATCCTTGCCTCACGTTTTCCATTTTCTCCCAAAACCCTAATTTTTTTGCAACATTGCTTCAGTCTTCCTTGAACAAATCCCACCATCCTTGCCACTCCTCAGCTCCATTCCCCAAGTCCTGGACCTCTTCACACACCCATTTTACCTCCATATCCATTCATGCATCTTACCTCACTCACCCATCCTCTAAAATCCACTTTTTAAACATCCTGTAGAAATTTCTGAACATCTTGTAGAAATCTCTGAACATCCTATAGAACCCCTGCAGACTTCCTGTAGAAGCTCACAAATGAGGTTTCTTGATAACCAAAATTTTTAGAACTCTCTGGAAGGGTATTAGGGACCCCTTAGGCCCTCTCTGAACCTTCCCGACCTCTTCCAAGCATTTCCTCTCCCCAATCCACCTCTGCACAGTCAAAAACAGTTAAATCGCATGCATGCTAATTTTGACAACTTATTCAAAAATACAAAAAGATGGTTATTTCAAATTTTGCTGTAGAAATAGCTTAGATACATGCATTTCATCTTCTTAGAAGTCAATGGCATCTCTCCCAGTGGCTTGCATCCTCTTTCTTGCATCAGTAGAGCTAGCTGGTAAAATTAGGGTTTGCTAGGGTTTGCACTTTCCTTCAGTTTTTCAATCTCTTTTCACAAATATATTAGCTTCCTTTGAGTTAGCTTTCATTCATCAATTAAAAAGATTCTTCTAATAGCTCATAGAAGTTGGCTTAAGCTCCTAGCAGACTTGTGCCAGCTGACCAAGTGACAGCTGCGGCAAGAGCTAGTACTTGTGCATACAACACCGTCGCTTCCAAGTTTGTTACGAACTACCGGGTTGATAAAATTAATAAGGGAGTCCCAGGAGTTGCAGCATTATTGGTGCAATACTGGGGCCCACCACATATCACGGCTCGAGTGAATAACCTATACAAAATTGAGTTGGGAGATCGCACTACATTAGGCATTCAGAACGAAAAGGTGCAGAGTTGACATGTTGGAGAACTTTGACATAGGAGATTTTCCATCTACACTATGTTGCCTTAAAAATCATTTATAAAATTACCACTGGTATCCCTAAAGGCCCCCTTGATCAATAGGATGTTTACGAGGATTTCAGGTTGGGAAAATATGTCAAATCTGAATTCCATGGCCTAGATAGCAGAGAAGATGCTATATTGGGGTGAGTCCATTGTGATGTTTGTGGAAACTTTGATACATCCTCCACAAAAAAACATAAATTTTTATTGATGATTTCTCTAGAAAATGTTCGATCTTCCTCATGCATAAGAAGGGTGAACTTTTCTCAAATTATTTTGAATTCAAAGAATTAATTGAGAAGGATACTGTGAAGAAGGTGAAGGCTCTCAGGAGCAACAATGGAGGTGAATTTGTTTCCAATACATTCAAGGATTTATGTGACAAAGAAGGTATTCAAAGAGAACTGATATCACCCAATAACCCACAGTAGAATTGGGTAGTTGGGAGGAAGAAAAGGATCATAATGGGAGCAGCAAGAGCCATATTGCATGATCATGGGATGCCATTGGATCTATGTGAAAAATCGTGCAACAAAGAAGTCTACTTGTAGAACCAGAGTCCTCATAAAAAACCTGGCATGATCACACTAGAGGAAGCTCTCTCTGGGAGAAAGCTCGATGTGTCTGATTTCAGAATTTTTGGAGCTTTAGTTTATTTTCATGTCTCCAACGATTCAAGGAATAAACTTGAGCCTAAAATAGAGTTTGGAATTTTTGTAGGATACACCGAAACACCACACGATTATCGAGTGTATTTACCTTCACTAAGGATGATAGTTGTGAGGAGAGATGTCAAGGTCAATAAGGAGAAAGATATGATATTATATTTGGAATGAGATATGAGTATCCCACGGAGCAGGAGCTTATAGATCCAAAGGAGGAGCCTCAGGATGAGCTTCAGTATATTGTGGAGTAGCCACATTTAGTGGATCGGGCATAATAAATTGACCAACCATAACAAAAATATTATGAAATAAAAAATTCTATTTGACTTATGCGAGATGATAAAATATTATAAGATCGATATCAATTTGAAATCATAAAATGTACAACAATACAATATACCTACTCACTGAAAGTATGATAACAATAAAAGGAATCTAATTCATTAAAATCAAATTCTAATAAAGAGTTCTAACTCGTTCTAAATTCAATAAAAGGTTCTGAATAAAACACTGACAAAAGAAAGTATTCGTTCAAAATTAACTTATAGAAATCAGTGTGTAATCAATATGAATTCAATTTGTAATTAATATAACTTCAATTACATTACCATAAATGTACAATACTAGAAAGAAACACTCAAATTCAGAAAGAAGAGATGATCGATATTGCTAAATGGAAAAGTATAATTACTCTGTACTAGATCTCACCATGCATGCTAAGTCTAAATAGGTCTAACTTCAGAATACTTGGCCAAGATCAATGGTGGGACCTTGAAAATGACTTCAATCAAGATAAACTAACTGAAATAAATTAAATTAATCACAACACATCAATAAATTGGAAAAGAGCAGCTGAAATATTGTTTTATAAATTCTTCAGTAAAATTTGTACATCATAGTTCCCAACATGTTCGAATCCAAACAAAGCTCATAGGTATTCTAGCAAGAATATTGTCACTATTATTTATTCCTATCTTTCCATGTCTAGCCTATGACACTAGTGATGATTCTATTTTAAAGAGATCATTGTATAAAAATAAATCTACAATTGAATGAATAGAAATAGCACAAAATATCTTGATATTGTCATATCAGGACAAGACCAAATTTCTTGGAAGGCTGTTCCAATCCATATGAATCAATTCCCAAGGGAATTGGTACTCTTTTTCAATTAAAAACAAATGTCTTCCATACAAATACTAACATATTCCTATAAAACCTAACATGGTTTCAAACTAACTAGATGAAGGTACCAAACAACTATTGATCACTGTTGAGAGAAGCACAAAGATATACTATCGGGCTAGCTGGTGAATGGTCATGGTACCAGAATAAGTGCGAAACATAGTGTTGAATATATTCCTAGTACCAAACAACCAATCCAAGGGCTGGACTATTAAGTTGACCTATGAAAGACTAAGGAGTTCATAGTTTCATGTCAAGGTCCCCTAGTAGAGATACAACCATATGTTGGTGTTAGCAATAAGATATAAATTCGCTTAAACATTTGTCTAAATCAAATAAATAAGTATGAAAATGAATCTAATCGATGACTCTTTATCTCCATTCATAATTTGGACCATTGATAGGATTAAGGACAATTTTGAGTATAAAAGGATAAAAAATGGGGAAGAATGACTATGGAAAAAGGTGGAATAGGGTATCGAAAGGAGACCAAAAATGAGTCCCAACATCTACCCAGTGCCAATTAGTTTGCATGTACTCATGCAACTTTCCCTTGAAAAATTGTTTAGCTAACAAAATTGATATTGGCTTTGCCTTATATTCTTGTTGCACTGACTAAAATCTCCAAGCTTCGATTATTAGCTTTTCTCTATTGTTGTAGCTTCGTGTTCTTGTCATAAATAGTATATGTTCAAGAAGGTTTCGATTGTTTTTCTCCGCAGTGAAATAAATCCATGTTTTTCTCGGCCAATCTGTCATTTTCTGCCTTCAAGGTCGAATTTTTGGGCCTAAAATTGTTCACTTTATCCTCTAACACATTTGTACAAGGTCTTATATTTGTGTGCCTTCTCTTTTAACTTCATATTTTTCCTTTGTAACTTTTTGACCAGGTATTGTAACTGTTCCATAGAAGGACCAAATATGTTATGATGGGATATAATATTCTTTTCTAAAGTAGTCTTCTCATCAACTACTTTCTCCTAGACCTGACGCATCACTATATTAGCTATCCATTTATCCAGAGTAGGTTCATATGAAGATGAAACATTGGGAGGAGATTTACCTTGTAAGTTTAAAAAATTATGCATAGGTCTTGTCTCCCTTAGAAGTGACTTGTCAAGTGTTGGTGTCCTTGGAGGTGACAAAGGGGGAATTCTGGTCGTAGAATGTGGCTCTTCATTTAGAGAAGATGGAATAGATACTAGAGACTATTTTTTATGTGGCTTGCTTCTCCGGTTCTCCCCTTGAACCCTTACTGGAATACCTTGTTTCTTTTATTAATTTGATCAATGACTCAACAAGGGGTTCATGCTCTTTTATCAGTTTCTTTAGATTAAGGGTTTTGTATTTCACCTTAACTTGATCTACCTCTCTTGGAAGATTTCTTGCTAGAAATTGTGACCATATATCATTTCATCAGCCTAACTCATGCATGATTATTATTTTGATGAGGCCATAGTGATATTTATTGGTTTTTGTGGTTTTAGAGGATGATTAAACATTTCTCGCAACTTTTTGCACAATATTCCATAAAAATAAAGGAAAATACGTAGCACAATCATGTGTGAAATTAAAAGGAAGCCTCACATGATACAGAAAGGTAAATGCATACCTTCCTTCCCACGTCAATAAATTCTATAACATTGTTAGTAGTGCATACCATTCTTCTACAATATAACTTTTAGGAATGCCTTGGGTTCAGTCCACATTCTTACGCTCTAGATTCAATAATTTCTCACATTTCTTTCAGTCAACTAGAGTCCGCTTGAAATATTTATCTGCACATGTAGGCAAGTTGGTTTCTTTAGATATCAACTCTTCTATATGTTCAAACTCAATATCTCCAATTTTTATAGTGGTTGCATCAATTTTTTATGCGAATTCTGGAGCAATTTTATTATTATACCCTTGAAAGGTCCACAGTAAAAATGGTATCCACCCTTTGTCTTCAAATTTATCTCTACATAACTCATATTCCGGGTTGGTACTAAAATGTTCAAAGGTAGGCTCATGCCTTTCCACCTCGATTCCTCTGATGAACTTATCCTAGAACAACCAAATGACCAAAAAGGTGTCATGGAGGGGTTTACAAACAAAATTCAAATACTAGGACACTCATGTAATTAGGAGTACTCAAATATAGGTAGGGATTAATAAAAGGAGTGGTCTTAGCTTTTCTCATTATGAATAATAATGAGGATAAGTACCAAACTCAATGATAATTAGTAGTTCATGCATGGGTCATGACTCCAAGAAGTGGTAATGATGATTGATTGGGAAAGGAAAAGGGTACTAAATATAAACCCTCCTTTTTCGACATATCAAGGAGTACAAATGTTTTCAAAGTTGCGTGCATAACTTTTATCATTATTATTATGAATGGAGACTAAAATCACTTCATAAAATTAATATCCATATTCCTTGTATTGACTTTAAAAAATGAAAAGTTAATTCATACCTGTGCTTGGTTGTGTAATAATATCTACGAATTCATGAATGAAAATATGAAGTATTCCCAATCATTGAAGTATAATGCTGACAACCATCACATGTTAAATTGAGTACTGAATAAACTGACATTCCAACTGAATATATTAGTACTAAACTGGTTATGTACTTGAGTTTTGTATATTTATTTGTTAACTAGTTTTGAGATCAAAATGGTGAAGCTCATCTAGTACTTAGGCTCAAGCTAGTAATAGTTTAAGTACTAGAGAACTGGAATTGTAGTAATACTATGCATTAAATCTAGAATTGATTTTGTACTCCAAATAGGTTGAGTAATAATACTGGTATTGAGAAACTAGAGCTAGACTTATGATCTACAATGAACAGAAACCCTGAAGCATAGTTTACTGTGGTAGATAAATTTCCATAACTTCTTTTAATGCTGGCATGCAACTGGTATGATATATCAAATAGGAACAAAAAACTAAGAATTATAAGCTGACATGGAAATATAATGCTTTAAGTTGAAATTTGGTGCCACTATTCCATGGATTTTTAGCCAGGCCTGAAATGGTTATTGTCTAGTTGGTGTTTCGATTTTATAGAGTCTGAGATAGACAAAATAACATTCTAAAATTTTAATTTCAATAAACACTCTATGAAGCCCAGAAAAGAACAAATCTATACTTGTAGATCCCTAACTACTTCCATCCCATTAACTCTAATGAGCCCATGTTAGCTTGTTCTCAGAGCATTCAATTTTCGAGAGTCTAGAGACACTAAAAGAAAACTCCAGGGCGTTTCCTTTTCATAATTATTCTAGCAAGGATAGAAAAAAACAACTCTGTAATCGTTAGATCCCTAACTACAACCATCCCACTAATTTTAATGAGTCTGAGTTATCTTATGCTCAGAGTATTTCACTTTTAGAGAGTCTAAAAAATACTCAAAGGAGATTGCAAGGGCTGTCTTTTTCCATAAATAATCTATCAAGTCTAGATAAAGGAGTAAACTTACACTTGATAGATTTCCTCTTTATTTTATGTGGCCCTAAGGAGGAAAGCAAAATCAAGACAATTTTTATTTATAATACTCTCTCTCTCTCTCTCTCTCTCTCTCTCTCTCGCTATATAATATATATATATATATATATATATATATATATATATATATATATATATATATATATATATTATACTAATAATAAATTTTCAAACTTGAAGAACCAATACGAGCTGGGTCCTGCTTATTAGTCAGCTACATCCCTGGGTTTTACAGAACAATTTGCAGAAATTCTTGCTTAGAAAGTGGTCAACGATAAACCTTCAATATGTCTCCATTTACCATAAAGGAAGTTTGATCATCATCATGGTCTTAATTTTAACTAAGCCATTGCTAAATATTGTTTTAACTTTGAAGGCTCAAAAAATCAGGACTCCAACAAGGGGGATAACCACTCAGTCCAAACCTTAGGACAACTCCTTTTCTATTTGGAATAGTGGCTCCAATTGGGGATAATGGGACCAGTTTTCTAACTATTTATGATGTTCGTGCTAATGTGATGATGTTTTTCTTGTTTGGGTTTTATGAGGTGAATACTTATTCTAAAACTTAATCTATCTTCTAACTATCATATGCAATCTATCATAATCAAAGAAAACATCTAACTTTAAAACTATCCAAGGAGTAACACTTATATATGCGATATATAACGATTTCTGAAAGTAATTGATGAAAAATATCATTCAGTTACAATAATAAGAGAATCCCTTGAATAATGATCATTTCGTATAAGGAGTTATCCGGAACAATATGAGAGATATATCGCATAAAGAGTCATTCACATATTCAACATAAAGAATAAATCATCATCATACAAAAGTGTAATAATGATGACTAAGAATTTAGATTTTCATACATAAATATCTGAAAATGATTTATTCCTTGATACACAAATAAAAATAATTAAGAGATAGAAGTACCATTTGTAATATGTCCTACTGTTTCTGAGAAAACTAGTGTCTATTTGATCTGCTAGTCCCACTAAGATGGGTAGCTATCTTAGAAACAAACAATTCAAAATAACTTGTGTTTTCCTTTATGTATGATAGATAAAGAGAGAAGCATAGAGCACCAACCTGAATCTTTCGCTTGGCTCCTTGCTTGTTTCGTCTCTCCTTTGATAGAGCTCGCCACTCCTTTCTTACTTCCCACTTTAAAGAACACCTGTACAGGCCAAGCAACAAAACACCATCAAAGCATAGAGATCTATGATATCATAAACAATGCAAAATCCGAAGTACATTAACCATACAATTGCATTCACAATAGCAAGATTCACAAATACACAAGTATATGGAGGAAAACTCAACTAACTTTATTGATAGTAGAAGTAGAAGAGAGGATTACAACCCAACTGTCTGATCCAACATCATCCTCCCAACATGAAAGCCCTCTTCACCTCATGAAAAGCAAGATCACCCAACAATACAATGTCTCAAAGAGAAACCAACACTTACTTACAAATTACAAAATTCCATCCTCTAGATCTCTCAGATGAGGGATCCATATATAGATATTTGTAGAGGGGCTAGTCAGCTTCTGGGTTTCTTATTAGTGTCATTTCACTGATAGTTCTTGGTTCCACTTGGAGATTTCATGATCTCTTACTCATCCTTGGGCAAATTCAGAGAGGCAAGTGTCATGTGAGAAGTTTCTAGAAGATTCATTGGGCTTCCACTTAGCAAACTGCCTTTTCCATTTGTCTACCCTCACCCATTGCACCCCACAGAAGGTTCTTTAAGTATGCATCACACCTGGCTAGTGTAGCAACCAGTATGCATCGTACCCTAAGCATGGAGTAGTCTGTATGGTCCAGTTTTGGCTAGTTCTGAGTGGTTTTTAAGGTGGAACTTCTGGGAAATGATGTAATCATTTGACAGTGATCCTTTAGGGTGTGGAACAAAACTTTTATGGGTTTAAGAGCCCTTTTTTTATCAACATATGTGATTGGGGTTGCAGTGCCCAAATATGTCTATCAGTTTCCCCCTAAAGCATGAGGTTGTAAATCTTCTGATGTCAGGTGAAATGCTTTAGCATGAGGATCCAAGGTCTTTGAACTAGAAGGTGACCTGTATAAAATACATTACAATACATTATCTTCATATTATTTTCATGATCTAGCTAAGGCGAGCATTCCAATGCTCAGCTTTATAAATTCATTTTCATGTACATAGGACAAATAATCGTCTGTTGTTGCAGACTGGTGATTCTTGTAGAGCCATCATCCTTTAGCTTGGATGATCATCTGTGCAGCTATGGTGTAAATTTGTTGTCTTTATTCTTCTGAATATATCACAGCCCGGATGGATGAAAATAGATCTGCAGTCTTCAAACTCGTTCAATCTTCGCTCGATGTACAAGTCGATCCATGTGAAAAGATGTTTTGAAGTCGAACATGGAAAGACATCGCCTGATTACCAGCCAATGATGTAAGCTGTTAACATGCGTGAGAGGATTCACTGATAATGATAATGACCCTCAAGGTACTACAGTACAATTCATGTGGTGTGAATATATGAGTCGATTTCAAACATGAGGTATAAAGAAAAGTAGAGTTTCTAGGTCACTGTATGGAAGTCCTTGCATTTAAGCAAGATTGTTTCGTCCACGGAGCAAAAAAAACACTTCCTTGGCTTTGTCCATCGAAATAGACAAAGGTGAATGGTGTGAGTTTCAAATCACATAACCTTCAAGTTTTATACTAATCAAATCCTATAAGGAAATGGTGTTTTAGATCAATCATATATCCTACAAGGAAATCTATTTTTTCAGCTGGGTTCACCTGCCAAAGCAGACCACGGTGCATGCCCCCTGAGCTTTTGCTACATTCACCGAATTACTCGCGGTAATTGGGTGGATGAACTAGAGGTTGAAGAGACATTATTGATGCAAAGAGACCATTTAGGGATGGCGTTTGACTGGTAGACTTGTTTGAACCGGGAAATGAAAGTTGGTCTACAAGTTGCACCATTCTGCCTTCATGCGGGAAACACATCACCCGAAAGAGTGTGGAAACAATAGCTCCCATGCTATAAACGTATTCATGCCCAAGGATTATATTGTAATCTAGTGGCCCTTGGACTACCATCATGTTCAAGTGAATGGCTTTCCTTCTCAAAGTTATAGGAAAATTTGGAAGGATCCCTAACGGTCGACTAGTTCCTTTGTTGAAGCCTGACATATTTCGATTCTCAGGCAGAAGCGATGGCGAACCAAGCACTTTACAAGTAGGTGAGGAAAGGATACTCATGAAAGCCCTTCATCTATGATAGTGCCAGACATGATCATTTTGTAAACTTGTACTATGATTCAGAATGGTACATTAGATGGAAGGTAGGGTCTCGCTAGTAGATTCCAATAGAAGGAAATGACTTGATTGCTTGGAGGGGGGACCAAATAAACGGCTGGATGAATCTCTTGAAATGGGGAACTTCCCTCCTGTGGTAAAGGAATGGATAGATTACCCCCATGATCATTAGATTGTATTAACAAAAAGAATTTGAACGGTGTCATTCTCATTTCTTTGTAAACTATATCATCTGAAGGTGGACCTTCTGAAGGCAAGACTAGGTTGGCTGCCATCCTGACCTATTGACTTTAGTTCGATATGGACTCAGAGGGTTTATCTTCAATGATAGGCATTTCAATTGACAATTGAGGTATGTCAGTCATATTTCCAACTAGTGATGGGCTTGGCAAGAGTTTCTTATATCCAGGGAAGTCGATGCGGTGAAGCAAGACAATTATCCAAGACACTTTTAGCTTTGTCCAGAAAAGACAATGGTGAAGGGAATGATCACCTTCACGCAACCTAGAAGGAAATTTGAATATTTCTTTTTGTCAATTGACTTCATTTTCGCTAGTCAATGGTGTGTTCTCAACATGATCAACAGAGGTTGATGACAACGGATGGTGCAAGCGGGGAGACCAGTCTCTCAAGATCCGCAGAATGCAAGGAAAATCTCAATGAAAGTGGTTTCCTTTTCAAATTATGCATGGAGATTTGGGTTTGGAAGGTTCGGTGGGCAGATTTTCGTCAAATGATGCATGGTTGCCCCCTTGCTTGACTGACTTCTTCTTCTTCTTCTCCTTCCCTTTCTTCTTCTTCTCAGTTCCTTGGTTTTTAGTATCACTAGTTTCACCAAGCGAAGAGGAAGAAGGAGAGGGAGAAAAAAACGAAGTAGAAAGTGAGGGAGAAAATGTAGTATCATCTACTTGTTGATTCGATTGCTGAGGAATTACGGTGTTTTGAATGACAGAGGTTGAGAATAGCCATACCGGCAGGCCAATTGTGATTCTTGGAAGGGACAATATAGCCATATATGGGGCACCAATATCTCCCAAAGAAGAGAAAGGACTAGGATTCCCCCCAAGGGGAAATCCTTGATTGGTGGATTCCATTACCTCAACCTAAGATCAATGAAGCAACAAGGATGTTATTCCGAATTAAATAAGTTTTATGACACTTTGACACAACTTGCTTTTCCAATTTTTAAGAGTCGAGAAAAAGCTAAAGGTGACTCTAGTCTCCTTCAATTTTTAATGAGCCTGAAGTAACAAGTGCTCAGATGGACCTTTTCTTTCAAGGAGTCAAAAAGGAACGAAAGTGACTACTCTAGAAATCTAGACAGAGGGATTACCAAACCAATCGCAAAACTGCAACATACACCTTAGTGGTAAATTAAAGAGAAATTACCAAGGACTTTACGTACAGTAGTCAATATTCCCGAATGATGTGTTCAGTGCATTGTGATAGATAGGGCAGTAGACACGACTTCCTAAGGATAAAGGATATCAGCCTATTGTGGTCTCCCAATATATACTCAACAGTATAGGGAGCACAAGTTTGTACTGACACTTGTCGTATCAAAAAGGAGGAATCACCCAACCTTCGATGAAAACGATAGATACCAGGTTTTACGATGCTGAAACATGTCCCTAGCGTAGACTTATAGATGTTGTGTGTTAGGTTCCAAAGTGATTTTATGTTCATTGAGGTTTATTTTAGAGTTGATATTTTTTAGAAGTTTTCCTTTCAAGGTTCACCACATGATGTAGATATAAAATTCCTAAATATGCAATCTAAAATGATAAACAGTCGTTTGTTTTCTTTTCGCAAGGAAATCCTAGCTACTAAGGAAAGAAAAGTATGATTCTTTCAACAGAGAGCAGAGAGTAGACACTAAATGCACTTTTCCTAAATCATTTTCCGCATGTAGTCTAAATGCAAATGCACATACATGTATTTGTTTTTTCTACTTCCCTAATGTGCAAATGCCAAAAAGGAAAACTAACTATAGATTTGAACTATTTTCTTCAAAGCGACACTTCAACGATTTCTTTTCAAAATGAAAGGAAGACTAAAACGACACTTTCAATTTCGAATGGAAAACTGCTTTTGATAGTCCAAATATTGACAATTCAAATCAAATACAATGACATAAGTACAATCAGCTATTTAAAAGAGGAAGACTTTATGACACTCTTTTTCTTGACTCAAAACGACAGTTATGACACTTTTGAATCAAAAGACGACAGTTTGATTAAGATACTCTTGACAAAGGAGGATTGTAAATGATGAAAAATACATAAAAAATTTCACAAATCCTAATCAGTGGAGGCTAAATAATGTGAAGGAAAGAGGCTTCAGCAATCATATACTTGTAATAAGCAACAAAACTACTGAATAGAGCTGAAAACAAAGAAGAAAAAACCAAATTCCAGAGAAGGAAACAATATCATTCAGTCATCGCACCTGTCCTTAAGGGAAAAAAGGATGGATCTCACCTGCAACACATGGGAGGTGTGATCCATCCAAGCTTCTAGTTACAGACAGTGCGATGGACCAGAGAATGAAACTGAGATTGGCTTTTACTCAAAATTTGCAGCTCAGTTCAGTGATTTAGGTTGAGCTATGATGGAAAGTAACAATAAAGTACGGGGGTATGATCTTATGAGGTTGTTGAGCTACCACAAGGGAACTTAGGATGTTCTCAAGTCAGATGCTCAGTTCATAAACCAACCTAGAGATTGATTGAAACAACATTGATCTGCTTTGTAGTTGCATAGCAAAAGCAGTTCGAAGGCTAGCTGGCTTAACTTTAGGCTCCATCTGTAGTTTATAAAGCAAACAACGATAACCAACAAACAAACTAATCGCTCCCCAGTGGAGTCGCCATTTTGTTTCAAGAAAACTAGTGTCTATTTGATCTGCTAGTCCCACTAAGATCGGTAGCTATCTTAGAAACAAACAATTCAAAATAACTTGTGTTTTCCTGTATGATAGATAAGAGAGAAGCAGAGAGCACCGACCTGAATCTTTCACTTGGCTCCTTGCTTGTTTCCTTTTTCCTTTGATAGAGCTTGCCACTCCTTTATTACTTGTCTCGCTTTAAAGAACACTTGTAAAGGCAAAGCAACAAAACACCATCAAATCATAGAGATCTATAATATCATAAACAATGTCAAATTAGAATTACATTAACCATACAATTGCATTCACAAATAGAAAGATTCACAAATACACAAGTATATGGAGGAAAACTCAAATAACTTTATTGATAGTAGAAGGAGAAGAGAGGATTAAAACCCAACTGTCTGATCCAACATCATCCTCCCAGCATGAAATCCCTCTTCACCTCATGAAAAGCAAGATCACCCAACAATACAATGTCTCAAAGAGAAACCAACAACACTTCCTTACAAATTACAAAATTCTAGCCTTTAGATATCTCAGATGAGTGATCCATATATAGATATTTGTAGAGGGGTGAGTTAACTTCTGGGTTTTTTATTAGTGTCATTTCACTGATATTTCTTGATTCCACTTGGAGATTTCATGATCTCTTACTCATCCCTAGGTGAATTCAGAGAGGCAAGTGTCATGTGAGAAGTTTCTAGAAGATTCTCTATTTTTCCACTTAGCAAACTATCTCTGCCATTTGTCTATTCTCGCCCATCGCACCCCACAGAAGTCTCTTTTAGTATGCATCATACCTGGCTAGTGTAGCAGCTAGCATGCATTGCACCCTAAGCATGGAGCAGTCTGTATGGTCCATTTTTAGCCAGTTCTGAGTGGTTTTTCAAGTGGAACTTCTAGGAAATGATTACATAATCAGTTGACCATGATCTTTAGGGTGTGGAACAACACTTTTAGGGGTTTAAGAGCCCTTGGTTTATTGACATATGTGATTGGGGTTATAGTGCCCAAATATGTCTATAACACCTACTCATGTGCTCCAGCAATATTGATCTATCTTAAAACCATTTAACATCAACTAACAGTACAAAAGTGCAATTTCAGTAGAATATGCTAAAGTCAAGTAGAAAATAAATCTAGTTCCTTTAATTTTACCAAAACCTCCTCAAAGGGGGGCAGAAATGCACGTTCTAAAGAATTTTTTTGATAAAATTTTTGGAACCCTCTCTAAATGCATGAGAGGGGTTTAAATACTAATCTATGAAACTTAAAAATAGAAATTACAAAAATAGTTGAGGAGGTTTAAATGACCTACCTCATTTTAAGCGAAGATAAAAACAAAAATAAAATATGTTTATGACTAATTCTGCATCTGGTCCTTGAGATTGCAAGTATCCAGCATAGGTTTAAGGAGTGTCGGTTATCCGACTTCAAAATTGAGTTATCCTGTGAATTCACAGGATGACCCTGAGGTGCTTGATTACCTGAGGGTCATCCATTGGCATACTAATTCCTTCTGGTGTAAAAGCTGGGAATTGAGACCAAGTGCTTCTATGACAAATTGTTCAATCTTGGGATCATCTTTATGCAGTTCTGCTATGCTTTGTAACTACGCCTCTTTACCTGCTAAACTTCTCTAATGTGCCAACTGCATTTGTTGAAACTCTTGCTAATGTTTAGCCAACTACATTTCTTCTTGTTGGTTGATACTAACTTGCTATAGTTGTTATTCTAATAACAAAATCTTATCTTCGCTTTCTTTAAGCAACAGTTGTACCTCTATTGCCTTGTCAATGGTTGCTGAAGCATATGCGCCTTCAACTTGCTAGAGTCTAGTGAGGTTAGCTGTTGGATCTGTAGATGGGTCTTTCTAGAGGACATCTAGAGGTTCATCCTCAAGAGTAAGCACAAGATCCAATTTTCTTTTCTTTCTTTTTCTTCTAATGACAACTTTGTGTTGAGGGCTTTAGAATACATATAGAGGAGGAATTTTCTCTATTCTCAATACAATCTTAGGTGTGGGAGAAATAGGAATATGCTTTGTTTCCTGAGTGCTAACATCTCCTTCTGTTACCATTTTTGTGGTCATTTCATGCTGGTTTGTTGGTGGCTCTGCGATTTGTTCCTCTGTATTGAGTCTCTTTTTGAAATTTTCCCATTCTTCTTATAAATCCATTACAAGTGGCTTTGCTTGCTTTGTAAGGGAAGTTGAGGCTCTGGCTTATTTTACAAAAGAAGTCTGCTGGTCAGACTTTGCAGTGGACTAGGTTGTGTCTTTTATTGACTACTCACTCTTGTTGTGTTCATTCTCTGATGTTTTCTCAGATTGATCGGCATACCTTTCTGTGGATTCATTTCCAAAATTTGTTTTGGATTTTTCTTTTGAGTCCCCTCTATGCTTGCACTGGGAGTAGGATCTCTCATTGGCTCAATGAGTAGTTGGTCCAATGGCATCCTATATAACCTCCTTCTCCTGTAGTTATCAAATGTTTGGAGACCTTCTTGATCGAAAAGTATTTGTGCCATATGATGTACTTCTTTGAAGGTGTTTTTCTATAGGAAAACATCATCAATGGGGTCTTTTTCATGGGTGAATATTCTTATTTTGACCATTGTATTAAAATCTTTTACAATACCAAAGGGATCATATTGTCTTCACGGGAACTTGGGTAATTGCAAAGATAATACATTTTAAACCTCCCTGAAAGCATGTCCTAAGTCATGAAATGCAAATACTCCACATGTTATAGGAAATTGAGGCTAAATTCCCTTCTTGGAATCTTTCAATATCTTACTCATTTCTCCCTCACTGCATGTTTGATATGCTATCTCCCTAGCCATTAGTTTTTCTGGGACATAAAAAGGTAGAACATGGGGAGAGGAAACACTACTAAACGCTCTGATATATGTGAATAATGCTTCCCCAAAACATCTGGCAATGGGGAGAATATCTACTTCAGTTTCTTGGGAGAACTTAGTGGCATCTCAGTTGTAAATATTTTTGTGAATCAGAAGGATAATTCTGTGACAAATCTTGAAGAAGTGTGGTGCAAAATAGACTCCCACATGATTTTATGATATATTTGAGTAGGAAGTGGATTTTGAGCAGTCAACTTCCATCCCATAAGGGGAAACTTGGAACCGAAACAAATAGCATCCATAACATAGGCACTCATGAAAAATGGAGGGTAAACCCTCAAAGCAATACTCCTTTTTTTTGTACTCTAAAATTGTAGTGGCTAAGTTATCAGACAAGATTTGAGCCAATTCATTACTGTAGCGTTGGCGACTGCATCTATTAGGGGTAACCATTCTAATGAAAATTTTGCATTGTCTGGTTTACCAAACAATCTACATAACATAGCGACAGAAAAATAGAAAAGGGAACTAAGAGAACCGGTGGTGTACATACCGTTATTATCTTTCTTGAGTCTTTCTTTGTTGTTTAACCAATTCTTCATGCATTCTGCCAGGTCTTCATTTTCCTTGGCGAACTTCTCGACACATTGCATATTGTAGATGCCCTGTGGCTCTAGTAGATGGTACATGAGTCTCAGGTTGTCTGGAGTAAATGACCCGATAAATTCTTGACTTCCCATCTTGAATTCTCTGTCTGATATGTTCGCATCGTCTATGATCCACTTAACCATGTTAGTATAAGGAAGTATCTTTGGTCTTGCAGCAATGCGGTGCAAGAATGAGCATGTAAGAATAGTTAGAGTAGCATCAGAAGAAGCACGTCTGTCCACTGTAACTGTTGTTTCCATAATTCTTAGTTGTTCTCCCTCTAATAGCTAATACAATGTCCCCCATGTGGACATCTCTGCATCTCAATTACATGTAGTGTCTGTAAAGAGGGGTTCATCTCTGATTTCTACGAAGCGAGTGCCTTTCCTTTCTTCAACATTTCTTCAGATGTCTTGCTCTGTGTGTTTTTCCTGAAAGTTACAAGAGGAGAGCAGAATAAGATAAAAATGATAGTGAATGCAGAAATTAATCAATAAAATGATGAAATAAAGGTAATGGAGGGTCTTAATTCTAAATCATGTTAGAAGATATCAACTTGCATCAAATGGCCTTTCATACCTGATCGTAATCATTCTTTTAATAAATGTCCACTAATGAACCATTATCCTTAACTTAATGTCCATCACTTCACCTTGAAAGTTGAGAAGTACACTCCTAAAATCATGAGCCTTTTATGTTGCGATAAAAGTGATTTTGCGATTTGCTACGCAACATTGCAGACCGCTATATCGCAAAACTCATTTACATTTAAGACTTACCGCCGTGTGAGTTGATGCAATATGTGATATGCAAGATGCTATCTCATTTCACAATATTTTCTTATGCTTAATTGAGTAGCACTGCATGGTTGAAACTACGATGCGAGAAGGCTATGGAAGTTTTATGATTTCACATTTCGCGGAATGTGATTTCATGGAGTAACTTTTATAAGGAAGGTCCATCATAACTGTTTTGTGATGCAAAAATCTATCATTTAAAAGAGTCTTTTCAAGGACTATTTGAATATTCATGAATTTCCAGGCATAAAGCTTCTTTTAGGCTATTTTGATCATGTGGTGCTTATTTAGGAAACTCATCATTTGTGAGGTTTTATATACTGAAGTATGGAAAGGTAAATTTTCTATGATTTTGCAAGTTTTGTTTTGACATAATTTTATTCTAAAAATAAAAATGCATGACTAGATGTTAAGATTTATATTTTTTGGAAGGGTCCCCATTTATTAATGTTATTACTAATACTAGTAAATGCAGGGGTTGTTGATAAGCACAACAATTGGCGATTCACTTGGAAGAGCCAGTTATGTTTGAGGGTTTTTTGAATTTTCTAAAACTTCTAAAATAGAGATGGTTTTGAAAATGAAACTACATTCTACAAAATATAAGGTATATAGAGCTATTTATTAATAACAACATCTTGCTCTAACTATCTTTATTATGATTATATTCTTCTCAGAGTTAGTCATTTTACTCACATCAATCATTACTTGGTTTGTAAAGGGAAAAAAAAAGCATCTCGTTAGATCAGTTTTGGTGTACTCATTTGTTGTAGGTAGAGCCTCTACTGCCTGTAGGCGTTCATAGCCTTGACAAGGTTACCTATTACCCAACAATGATCCAGTGTCCCACTTAAGAAAAATGTAATTTTCAAAGATAAATCCTCATATATACTTATCGTTTTTTCTTTTCTTATTTCTTCTTTTATTTCTTAAAGAACAATGTCTTGGTTTGGTGGCCAAAATTGACAGTGCCATTCACATGATTTATAACTTAACTGAAAAAGTTGGTTCTTGATGATATCCCTTTTCTTTTGATTGAAACAATCTCGATCCATTACCCTGTTTTGATATTCAGTATATAATTGGATTACTCCTTGAATCTTGCAAATTCCTCGAGTGGGGGGGAGTCATTGGTTCCTTAAGAATTTTCCTAGACAACAATTGTAGAGTTTAAAAATAGCTTTTCTGTAGAGAGTCTTTGCTTTGTTATTGATACTTTTTGTGACTAATGTGAGAAAAAATTCTTCCTAAGGTTGATTCTAAGAAAAAATCAGATAGTTGAAACAGAAGTGTTATCACTTAAGAAAAAATTTCAATTTTTTTTTCAAATCAATTTCATTGTAAAGGTTAGGTGTTAGTCCGGGTTTAGTTTTTCCATGTTTGCTTTAGTGTCTAGGTCCTATGAGTCTTGTTCCCCTTGTTAAATATGGTCAACAATCTTGTTTTACCCACCATTGGTCCCACACTTATTCAAAGTGTCATGTGTTAAGGTTGTTTCAAAAGTTACATGCATTTCGAAGTCAACTAGGAGTTTTCGTAATGCAAACTCACAAAAATACACTATGTGCGCTACGAAAACACCTAGACAGTTTCATAACTAGGAGATTTCGTAGCGCAAAACACAGAGTTTACAATAGTTGCGCTACGAAATCAGGGATTTGTGCCAAATCTTGTCTAACTATCTTTTCCATCAAAATTTGTTAATTTTTCATCACCATGTGTCAGTCCTTGAACCATGCCTATCACATGCAACCATTCATCCTCATCATTAGAGTCGTTAGGTGTCTTGGTATGCTTAGGTTGCAAGTTTCAAAAAAGAGCCAAGTATTCACAGTTATGATTTAGTTTTGGGTTCATGCATCAAGAGCACATTGACAGGTGTTAAATTTGAATTCTTTGAAGATCAAGCGAGGTAGATTTCCGTATCTATTGCAAGTGAGGCAACTTTCCTTATCCATTGCAAGTGAGGCAGTGATCGAAATTGAGATGGTACAGACTTCTTTAATATTCACGTTGCAGGAATTCCATGAAGGAGTATACAAAAAGAAAGGAGCCCACAAGACCATTAGTAATTCAAAACACACCCCTGCAGGCTAAAAAAGGGAAACTTCATATCAAAGAAAAGATATAAGAACAATTCATAGATGAAATAGTACAAAGAAGAATAACCAGGAGCAAGTTAGCTAAAAGAAATCACACAGCAATTATGAACAACTTCAAGGCAGATAGACAAATACCAAATTCAAATAGAGAGGACGGAGAAACTTGTTGCATCTGCTATGCCTGTGAAATTGACACACTATTTATTCCATGTAACCACAAGTCTTGTATTCGGTGTATTTCACGGCACCTGCTGAATAACCAGTGTTGTTTTTTCTGTAACTCCATTGTTTCTGACGTTTGTTCCATGTCAAGTACCCTTTCAATAGATGATAGTCAGTATAGAGGCTCAAGTGGAACAGATACATTGGTGGTTCTTATGGTGGAATGTTAGCCGCTTATATGAGGTTGAAATATCCACATATTGAAATAGTTGCCCTATCTTCATCTGCACCAATATTGCAGTTTGAAGACATTGTACCATCTGATATATTCTACGACATTGTTTCAATGATTTCAAGCGGGAAAGTGAAAAATATTTCAAGATGATACAACAATCATGGAAATTGGAGACATATAGTGAAAGAGATGAAAGGTTACAAAATCTTAGCAAGAAGTTTCACATGTGCAGGGATCTCAAAAGCTCAGAGGAAGTACAAGACTGGTTAATCTCAGCATACAGTAACCTTGCTATGGTGGATTATCCATATCCAGCTAGTAATTTTAGGGCAGATGAAAAAGACAATTCAAGATAAGGAAGCTCAAGATAGCAAATTTTTGGTATTAAGCTGTGTTTTAGTGATTACACAGCAGTTTCGTAGCGAAGATGATGCCTAATGAACAACAGTTTCATAGCACGCTACGAAACTGTTGTAGCTACATAATTAAAACTCAGTCAACCAATTTTGAGGGACCGAGGGGAAAGTTTTGAAAAAGGAATCTCTTCAAGGATCATGTAACAGGTGTCAACATTCAACAAGGGAAAAACAGGTGGAGGAAACATATATTTGAACTCTAAACTTTTTGTTATAAAGTGATCATAGTTACTATAGTTCATGATATGTCGGACATCTTGGAGGAGGTTTTGTCTTCACACGTAGGTAAGGTCGACAACACATAAAGGACGTAGCACTCTAATACATTTTTGTATAATCAAAAGAGAAGGACATGGTTCATTGGTTTCGAATATCTTTGAGGAAAACCAAAGGCAGATAAACAGGGGCAGTTTCCTACCTTTCAGGAGAAATTGAGAGAGGTGACATTAAGGGCAAGCAGGCAACCACAAACATCCACCATAGCTAAATTAAAAGAGACTGCTTGTCAAAGAACAAGAAATGATTGTAATAAATGCTATTATCAACATGATGTAGAATTAGAATCCTAATTGTCTTAGGTCTCTTAAACTGCTAGTTAGTAGTCAATTGTATTTATTAGTTAGTTTAAAGGTTAATAGGTGTCATAAGAAGTAGAATTCGAGTTCCCCTCAGGCTGGAGGAGGAATCTCAGTCTTGGAAAGAATTCTATATATAGTAGGAACAACAATGTACTCAAGGTTGGAAATTTATTGAAAAAAGCTCTGATATTTGGCTTTATGTAGAGACTCTGTTTTAGTAATACAATATTGGCTTTACTTCTCAGGACTCAGGAGGGATTCGATGTTCAGAATGTGTTGTGTTGCTCTTTTCCCAATATTTGTAGTGGTATGAATGTGTAATCACTTAGAATTTACTCATAGTGCTCTAACTTCCTGTATACATTCATAAACTGTGTGGTCCTATATGTTTTTGGTATGTTCTTAATGTGTTGAATGTTGAATGCCCTGACTTCTATGTAAGTTTGATAACATTGTTATACTGAAATGATGTTGACTCCATAAGCCCAATGGATAGTTTCTAATTGTGTTTCCACCACTCATATTTTTTACATTCGTTTCACAAGAATTAGCCATCTTAATCATAATAAAAAAACATCAATCCTTTGAGAGATCCCTCTATGGTTGGGGAGGCTAAACCTCAGCCTAAAGTAGGTTTGAAATAATTACTTGAGGTCTTCCTGGTTTGCAGCCTTCTAGGGTGAGATTTTGAGATAACATTTTGGTGCTTCTGTCGGGAGCCTGAAGTCTATTCATTCCCGAAATTAAGAGGCTGAACTTCGGAAGGTAGCAGGAGCTCAGGTATCTTTTTGAGGCTGCAAAACTACCTTGGCGACTCCACACATCGAATAAGAAATTGGAAGGTGACTCCACTACTAGAACATTAGTAGCTTGATGAAGTTTCAAGATGAGTTCCACTGCAAGAATGAATGCCAAGTATGCTCCTATGAATCGGTCTCATATCCCTAAATTTCCAAATCCTATGCCAAAAGTTGATTGGTTAGAGGATCTTCCAATATTCAAAGATGAAAAGAAAGAAAATGTTGCTCTTCATTTGGTTAGGTTCCATATGCATGTACGCAGTCTTAAGGTTCATTTCCCTGAAGATTGTCTCATGAAGATGTTTATGACCACTTTAGAAGGAAAAGCATGGTCTTGGTATAAAAGTTTGGAAAATGATTCAATATATTCGCTTGCTAGCTTTCATGATGAATTCTATGAGATGTATAAAGAATGTCATCCTTCCTTATTGTTGCTCAAAGATTGTTGTAAACATTCTTTAAGTCTTATTCAGTATTTGGAGGATTGTTATGATGATGATTAATTTATGGATGAATAAATTTTAGAGGCTCTTCATAACAATACATTTCAACACCAAAAAGAAAGTATAACATCCCATGAAATGCAACATGAAAATCAACAGGGGTCTACTTATGAAATCCATGTTCAATCCTTTGATATGAATGAGAAGATGAAACGAACTTGCCAGTCTTTTGATCATAAAGAGTATGAAATTGATTGCAAACCCCATGAAGAAGTACTGGAAGATAGCTTTTATAATCTTCAGGCAGAGGAAAAGGTTGTTCAATTTTGTGATTCCTTGCAACAGCTTACATCAATGAATGATCATAATAAGGAGGAAAATTACATTGTTTGTGGGAATCATTCAGAAAAGCAGTTGGATAGCATATCAAATAAATCGTGTGTGGCTGAGGATCAATTGTCTGAAGAGATAGAATGTTATGATGATTATCAAAATAACCATGTTCGCTTTGACCCTATAAATGAATACATGGCAAATTTTTGCACATTAGTATTTCAATTTCATTTGCATTATGAAGATCATATACATTATAAGTTGATTTGGTCATCTCACTATCATGGTTATTTTGAGTTTGAATGTAGTCAAGAGCCTCCAATATCAGAAAGGACAATTGATTGGCTTTATTGGAAATATCATGTTGCTTGAGCTACAAGTAGAGCTTGCAGCTGATAGGGTAGGTAGGTAGGAAAATGCAAATAAGCTCAAGGTTGACTGAGCATTGTTTTTAGTAGATATAAACTTCTATCTCCTACAGTGATCATCAAGCTCAAGCACGAGGTGAAGGCCCAAGAAGCTTGAAGGGGATGCTTGTCAAGAAAATTTATGTTTGTCATAAAAGGATAAAGCACTGGACCTGCGAGTTCTTAGTGTACTATAGGAGCACACTATCCCAAGTGGAGCCACTGTTATCACTTAAGAAAAAATTTCAATTTTTTTTTTCAAATCAGTTTCATTGTAAAGGTTAGGTGTTAGTCCAGGTTTAGTTTTTCCATGTTTGCTTTAGTGTCTAGGTCCTATGAGTCTTGTTCCCTTTGTTAAATATGGTCAACAATCTTCTTTTACCCACCATTGGTCCCACATTTATTCAAAGTGTCATGTGTTAAGGTTGTTCCAAAAGTTACATGCATTCTGAAGTCAACTAGGAGTTTTCGTAGCACAAACTCACAAAAATACACTATGTGCACTACGAAAACACCTAGATAGTTTCGTAACTAGGCGATTTCGTAGTGCAAAACATAGAGTTTACAATAGTTGCGCTACGAAATCAGGGATTTGTGCCAGATCTTGTCTAACTGTCTTTTCCATCAAAATTCATTAATTTTTCATCACCACGTGTTAGTCCTTGAACCATGACTATCACATGCAGCCATTCATCCTCATCATTAGAGTCGTTAGGTGTCTTGGTATTCTTAGGTTGCAAGTTTCAAAAAAGAGCCAAGTATTCACAGTTATGATTTAGGTTTGGGTTCATGCATGAAGAGCACATTGACAGGTGTTCAATTTGAATTCTTTGAAGATCAAGCGAGGTAGATTTCCTTATCTATTGCAAGCGAGGCAGCTTTCCTTATCCATTGCAAGTGAGGCAGTGATCGAAATTAAGATGGTGTAGACTTCTTTAATATTCATGTTGCAGGAATTCCATGGAGGAGTATACAGAAAGAAAGGAGCCCACAAGACCATTAGTAATTCAAAACAGACCCCAGTAGGCTAATAAAGGGAAAGGTCATATCAAAGAAAAGATACAAGAACAATTCATAGGTGAAACGGTACAAAGAAGAATAACTAGGAGCAAGTTAGCTAAAATAAATCACATAGCAATTTTGAACAACTTCAAGGAAGATAGACAAATACCAAATTCAAACAGAGAGGACAGAGAAACTTGCTGCATCTACTATGCCTGTGAAATTGACACACTATTTATTCCATGTAACCACAAGTCTTGTATTCGGTGTATTTCACGGCACCTGCTGAATAACTAGCGTTGTTTTTTCTGTAACTCCATTGTTTCCGAGGTTTGTTCCATGTCAAGTACCCTTTCAACAAATGATAGTCAGTATAGAGGCTCAGGTGGAACAAATACATCGGTGGTTCTTATGGTGGAATGTTAACTGCTTAGATGAAGTTGAAATATCCACATATTGAAATAGGTGCCCTAGCTTCATCTGCACCAATATTGCAGTTTGAAGACATTGTACCATCTGATATATTCTACAACCTTGTTTCAATGATTTCAAGTGGGAAAGTGAAAACTATTTCAAGGTGATACAACAATCATGGAAATCGGAGACATATGGTGGAAGAGATGAAGGGTTACAAAATCTTAGCAAGAAGTTTCGCATGTGCAGGGATGTCAAAAGCTCAGAGGAAGTACAAGACTGGTTAAGCTCAGCATACAGTAACCTTGCTATGGTGGATTATCCATATCCAGCTAGTAATTTCAGGGCATATGAAAAAGACAACTCAAGATAAGGAAGCTCAAGATAGCAAATTTTTGGTATTAAGCTGTGTTTTAGTGATTACACAGCAGTTTCGTAGTGCGCTATGAAATTGCTGAAGATGATGCCTAATGCACAGCAGTTTCATAGCGCACTACGAAACTGCTGTAGCTACATAATTAAAACTCAGTCAACCAATTTTTAGGGACCGAGGGGAAAGTTTTGAAAAAGGAATCTCTTCAAAGGATCATGTAACAGGTGTCAACATTCAACAAGGGAAAAACAGGTGGAGGAAACATATATTTGAACTCTAAAATTTTTGTTATAAAGTGATCATAGTTACTACAGTTCATGATATGTCAGACAGCTTGGAGGAGGTTGTCTTCACACATAGGTAAGGTCGACAACACATAAAGGACATGGCACTCTAATACATTTTTGTATAATCAAAAGAGAAGGACATGGCTCATTGGTTTTGAATATCTCTGAGGAAAACCAAAGGCAGATAAACAGGGGCGGTTTCCTACCTTTCAGGAGAAATTGAGAGAGGTGACATTAAGGGGAAGCAGGCAGCCACAAACATCCACCACAGCTAAATTAAAAGAGACCACTTGTCAAAGAATGAGAATTGATTGTAATAAATGCTATTATCAACCTGATGTAGAATTAGAATCCTAATTGTCTCAGGTCTCTTAAACTGCTAGTTAGTAGTCAGTTGTATTTATTAGTTAGTTTAAAGGTTAATAGGTGTCATAAGAAGTAGAATTCGAGTTCCCCTCAGGCTGGAGGAGGAATCTCAGTCTTGGAAAGAATTCTATATATAGCAGGAACAACAATGTACTCAAGGTTGGAAATTTATTGAAAAAAGCTCTGATATTTGGCTTTATGTAAAGACTCTGTTTTAGTAATACAAGATTGGCTTTACTGCTCAGGACTCAGGAGGGACTCGATGTTCAGAATGTGTTGTGTTGTTCTTTTCCCAATATTTGCAGTGGTAGGAATGTGTAATCACTTAGAATTCACTCATAGTGCTCTAACTTCCTGTATACATTCATAGACTATGTGGTCCTATATGTTTTTGGTATGTTTTGAATGTGTTGAATGCTGAATGCCCTGACTTCTATGTAAGGTTGATAACATTGTTATACTGAAATTATGTTGACTCCATAAGCCCAATGGATAGTTTCTAATTGTGCTTCCACCACTCATATTTTTTACATTCGTTTCACAAGAGTTAGCCATCTTAATCATAATAAAAAAACATCAATCCTTTGAGAGAGCCCTCTCTGGTTGGGGAGGCTAAGCCTCAGCCTAAAGTAGGTTTGAAATAGTTACTTGAGGTCTTCCTAGTCTGCAGCCTTCCAGGGTGAGATTTTGAGATAACAAGAAGAACGAGATTTTTTTTTCAAATAATAGCACTTAACCATATGTCTGATAAATGGAGATTAATTTTCATAACCATTCCTACTTATACAAGTGAAAAACAAAAAATGAAATGAGAAACTATTCTTTTCGTGAAACCAAAAGTGAACATTCTCAACTTGTTTTATTTATCGAGAGAAAACTTTAACAAAAACTATAATCTATAGGAAAATAGAAGAGTTCATCTTCTATGGAAAATACTTCTTTAGGATCTATCCATTAACAGGTAAAGATTCCCTTTTCCCTGCTAAATCTTGTAACATGAAAGTTGATGGGCCAATGAGTTCGACAATCTGGAATGGTCCAACCACATCCATTGGAATTTAGTATGCTTACGTTTCTCTTCATGGGCTTTATCCCATTTTAATACTAAGTCTCCAAGTTGAAAATATTTTTTTGATATTGAGTCTGAATCAAAAGAGGCTTTAACTAATTGTTGATGATGCACGTGGGTAATTTTGGCCTTCTCTCATTCTTCTTCAAGTTTATGGATTTGTAATTGTCTTAATTGCATGGATGAGGAAGGAATTTCTTCGATGAATTGAACTAAGGCTAGTGAAGGAATAGCTAGATTTGTTGGTAAGACCACTTCTTCCCCATAAACTAAATTAAAAGGAGAAGTGCCAGTGGAGGTTTTCTGAGTTATTCGATTAGCCCAGAGAGCATACACTAAAGACTTATGCAAATTCTTTTGGTTTTGATCAATTGTCCAATTCATGATTCTAATAAGGTTTTTGTTCATTGATTCGGTTAACCCATTTCCTTGTGGATAATAATTAGCAGAGTATTTGAGTTTGAAACCTCTTTTGAAAGAAAATTCTGTGATGGAATTGCTTGAGAAATAGGATGCATTATCAAACATTAAGGCAGAAGGAAAACCAAACTTGCTGATGATTAATTGATCTATAAATTCAATGATATTCTCAGAGTTGGATATCTTGGGTGGAACTACCTCTACCCATTTGGTAAAGTAGTCAGTAGGTGTAAGGATGTATTTTTGCTATTTAGAAGAATGAGGAATGATGTCACCTATTATGTCTAATCCCCATTGTTCAAACAGTTGATCAATGTTGACCAGATGCAATGGCAATGATGGTTTCCTCTGTCTTCCGGCAGCAGTTTGGAAAATATGACATCTCCTTACGTAACTGTGTGACTCTTTAAATAGAGTTGGCTAGTAGTAGCCATCACAAAGGATTTTGTGTGTTGTTGCATCTCCTGCATAGTGTCCTCTTTCTGGTCCATCATGGAGTTCCAGCAATACTTTTTCTTCTTCAGATTTCTCGAGACATCTAAGGAGAAAAAAACCATAATTCATTCTAAACAGTACATCATTGATGATTTGATATTGTTTAGCTTTTAGCCTCAGGGCTCTTTTCTTTGTGTAATTCAAATGTGGAGGGGCATATCCAATTTTTAAATAGAAAATGATATTATCATATCTTGATTCAGAGTCATTTACGCTTACCTCATAAATCTGTACTTCACTATCTAGAGACCGTGATTCCGATATGTTTGATGCTCCTGCAAACATCATGCAAAAAACCTTTACCTTTTACGATATTTGCTAGTTTAATTTCAATGTCGTATTCTTGCATGGCCATGACCCAATTTTCTCTCTTTTCACCTACATCTTTTTGTACCAAAAGATTTCTTACTACTCGAAATGGTACTATTATTTTGGTGTGAGACTTGAGAAGGAAAGGTATGAAGTATTTGACTCCTTTGAAAACATCATAAGCCTTCTTCTCAACATTAGAGTAATTTAATTTAGCTCCTTGTAAATTTGAACTAAAGAAAGCAATTGGGGCTTCATCTTTATCTTGATTCACTTGTGTCACTATAATGACATATGAGTTTTTGGAGGCAAATGTATATAACATGAAAGGATCATAAAAATTTAGTGTTGCTAAAGATGGGGCATTTATAATTGCTTGTTTTATCAAGCTGAACGCTTCATGTTCCGAATGACCCCATTTGAAGAGAGCATTTTTCTTAATCATGGTTTGGAGGGGTGACACAATCCTTGAGAAGTCAAGGAAAAATCTCTTAACAAAATTTATCTGTTCAAGGAAAGACTGCATTGCTTTTCTATTATGGGGTAAAGATATCTCAGAAATTTCCTTAATCCTATCTGGGTAAATATGGATTCTTGATTCCGATACTATGAATCCAGGAAGTTTTCCTTCACTCAATGCAAAAAAAGATTTTTTGGAGTTAAGCGAAATTCTATACTTTTGACAACATTGAAAGATCTGTTTTAGGTCTCTTAAATGATTACTACATTTTTTAGAATATATTGTTATGTCATGTAAGTAGATTAACACTGACCTGTTTACTAATCCCTTAAATGAAATGTCCATGGCTCTCTAAAACGTGGCACAAAAATTGATTTTCCCAAACGGCATCTTTTGGTAAGCATAAGTGCCCCATTTCATTCTGAATGTAGTTTTCAATTGATCATCCTGGTGGACTAAGATTTGATTATACCTTGAAAATCCATCTAAAAAGGACATTAATTTTGACTGTGCGACTGATTTAATATCTGTTCCATGGGGGGCAATGGAAAATTATCCTTTTGACAAGCTTTATTGAGATTGCAAAAGTCTGTATAAATCCGAATATCACCATTTTTTATTCTGACTGGGACGAGATTGGAGACACATCTAGAATGGCTCACAGGAAAAATTGTCTTGGCTCTTAGTAATTTGTTTAACTCAGATTTAATCTAACTTTTGAAATTAGGATGTATTTTCCTTAATTTTTGCTGAATAGGATTTTTATCAGAAATCATAGGAACTGTATGCTGGATAATTAAAGTGTCATAGGTTTTAAGATCATCATAATTCCAAGTGAAGACACTCTTGTATTACTTCAACAATTGATGAAAAGCTGGTTTTTCTTTAGATGTCAAGCCAAGACCTAGGTTGATGTTTTGTGGTTTCATGTTGGTCCCCAGATTGATTAATTCATATCTCAGAGTCGAACTCTGGAGTTTTGAATTAGTGGATCGTTTAAATCTGTCCTTTAAGTCATATAGGTCTTCTAATTTGACTACAAATTTCGGTATAGCATTATTGTGGCTCTCTTGTTTCAGTTTATTGTCATGTTGGTCCTCCTCAATTATCTGATCATTGTAAGAGCCTTCTAAAGTAAGAAAACTCATGATGTCAGGGTCATTGTTGAAGACTCTCCAGTTGGTAATGTTATCATGAATAGAGAGTCTAAAAACTAATTCAATAGAGAATCTATCTGGGTTGTTGTCCTCTGACATAATAAGCTTGGAAGCTACATTATCAAGAAGATCGGCACTAGCATTTTGGATTCTTTGAATAGAAGAAATATTAAACGTTGTAAAGTGTGAGGTCAGGTCTTGTACTAGGGATTGATGGTGTTTCAAATGGCCTGACAAACAGTGTATAGTATTTCTTACTTGTCTAATGACAATCTCAGAGTCTCCAAACATTTGAAGGTATTTGATATTAAGTTTGATTGCTTTGTATAACCCTTGAACCAATGCTTCATATTCAACGATGTTTTTTGTGGAATCGAATTCAAGTCTACACGCTAACATGGTTTTATCTCCTTTTAGGCTAACTAATATACAACCTGTTCCTGCTCCATCATTGGATTTAGAACCATTGAAAAATAATTTCCAAAACAGTTTTATTTACAGGTTTATCTACAAAATTGATACATCTAGAAGTGTTAGTTTAAGAAACAATTTCTATCTAAGATAAAATGGAATTTTATAAAAAACGAGAAGGTTGAGTGTTGAAATTTCCTAAGCATGACTCAACAAAATAATTTCTGATTATGTTGTTGCTACACGCTACAGGCTCGTTTTCTCCTTCTAACTTTGTCACTATGTATTTTTGATGTTTTTCTCATTCAACTTTGATATGCTTTGGTTTGTCATTGTAGGGGAGCCACATATGAGACCAGACGATTGCAAAGCAACCTTGAAGTTTTTCTAACCAATTCCTACCGAGGATTAGTCCATAAAATTTAGGGATGTCAACCACAAGTATTTCAATGACTTGACATACTTTTAGATTTGACGAAAGTCTTATGGTCACTTGATTAAGTTCTCCGACGAATTTGACTTGAGATTGATCTAGCTGTACTACTGCAAATTTCTGAGGCTGAATGTTTAAATTAGCACAAACTATCTTAGGTAAAATATCAGATGATGCACCGGAATCAACTAGACATTTATGCAAATTTTTGTTGAAAACTTCAAAAGTAAGGAGAAATGATGGATTATGGGACTTGGATTTTCTGCCAATCAGAGCAATATCAGTTGGGTTGATTTTATTTGCAATGCTAATTAGAGGTATCCCCATTTCATGAGTAGCCTATGAAATCACAGTGGCGGGAAGAGGCATAGTAGGTACTGCATTGATCTCTTTCAAGAGTAATTTCTCTTGATGCTTTAGCTTACTGAGCTCATGAAGAGTAATGTTTGCTCTGGTTTTCTTCATATCTTTGATAATTTTGTATTCCATTTCATCTGAGACAATAATTGTTTTAGATGAAGATGTCGAATCAGATTGGATTGGGTTTGTCTGAGTATACTTCGGTGAGGATTTTTTCCTATGATTTTATCCTTGGGAGTTGGAATTGGGTTTTTCTGTCAAGTACTCGATTGTGGAAGATCGAGTTGATTTCTACTTCTAGTGGAAACGAGTAATTCTTCTTTGTCTTCCTCATCTGGAAGAATGAAGTCCCACATTCCTTGTAGTTCTACGACTTCCTCATTGTCGGTTTGTTCCTCATTTGAAACTTCTTCCTCTTCCCCTTCTGACTCTGTGTTTGTTATAGCATTTAGAGGTTTAGGATCAGTTGGAGGATTTCTTTTAAAGGGTTTAAAATGTTTCTTGGAAGAGGTTTTTTATTATATACCTAGGGGGGATAATATGGGGTACAAAGGGAGGTACCCAAGGTAATAATGTAATAATGGTATGGACCATAGTAATAAATAAGGTGGTTAAACCATATCATGCAAGGGACCACAAGTAGTTAATAATAATGTAATGGGCCCATGGTATTAGTCGATGGTATGAGGGAACCATGGTAATGATCCATGGTATTGTATGTATGAGGCCTATATAGAGGCTAGAGACTCCACATGGAGGATGTCGAGGAATAGTGTCAAGTATTATTGTATGAACAAGCATATGGCTTGTGGAGTGTTCTCCTTCCTTAAGGAGTGAATGTATGGTGTTGCCCTACCATAAGGGTTTGATAATAAAGAAGCATTTCTATCTTGTTATTCTTGGGTTTATTTGCATTATCTTATACTTTCTTATCAGATCTATAATATTATGGGTTAGATCTACAACAAGTGGTATTAGAGCTATATTTTGGGTTAGATCTACAAC
>APFE030663214.1:1673-39234 GCA_000404065.3 Pinus taeda
TTTATTAATCAAGAATGAAAATTTACATAAGCTTCTCTCATGCACGGTTAACCTACAAATGACCCTCCATGCGCTTTAAATAGAATTCATGGACCAATCGGGTGTCAAGCCACAGATCAAGTGTCGGTAATACCGAGGAGAGAATGAACTGTCGGATCACTACATATCGTGACCGTCGGATTGTAAGTTACAAATGTACATAGTAAAGAGGCACACTTTACCTAACTCTATACTAGACCAAGTTATACTTAACTATTTCCTATGTGTCGGAATATCCTAACAATTTTTTGCTTATTTTTGGAAATTTTATTGTTCTCAAGTTTTATTATTGAATTTAGATTATAACATATTGAATATTTATCTAACCTTCTCAATGAGTGGGAAATTCCTCATAATGTTTTGAAAGTTCAACTAGAGGTCAAAATCCCAAGAGAACCATATAAGTAGAGAAGGTTCATGATTTACTTAACTATTTGAGTTATGCAAACTAACCAAAATTGAGGAAAAAATAGTTTTATTATGGTATGTGGTGTTTCATGTTTACAATATGATATTAGGGAGGCTCAAACTATTTCACAAACTAGAGGTAAGGGGAATATTACCATTGTAATCAATATGGCTAGTAGAGGGACATATATTATTGTAGGTGGAAATAGTGAAGCATGTAACCAACTGTCATTTTAGCTATAATTTTCTTGCTCCTTGTCTTCGTTTGTGGGATTATTGGGAAATTAGATGTTAAATGATTTAAAGAAGTAATATTTCACTCAAAGATGAACGTTATTTCTCCATTTTTTCAATCAATGTATTACTAGGAAATTAGATAATTGAACGATTCAAAGAAGTAATATTTCCCCTGGACTTTATTTTTGTAACCTTTGTATATGGAATAGATTTCAATTCTTCACTAAAAGTAAAAGACAATAATTTCTAAAGTCATTGTTGCAATCCATAAAAAAATAAAATAAACATGTTTACTTATTTGATGTATTTCAACTACCAATACAGTTAACTCTCGGATAACTAGAAAATAAGTCTTTAACACAATTAACTCTAGAATATGTAGATAATTGAATGCCCATTTCAATGCTAAGGATGCCTTAAGGAATAATTATAAACTATCAAGTGGCCATCTTGGGGTAAGATTTGTTGTTACTTATGCATATGAAGAAATGGGTGAATGTGATATATATATATATATATTATTTATATATATATATTATATATTTCCACATCACCCATTTCTATATTATATATATATATATTATATAGAGAGAGAGGAGAGAGAGAGAGAGAGAGCAGAGAGGAGGCCACACACTAAGTGAACATTAGCACTTATATATGTTGTTGGAACTTGCAAAATAATTCCCACTACAGAATCTCCTTACCACTTTGTTTTGTATGTGTTCATCTAAAGTTACAAAAATGATCTTAGAGCTACCAAACTAGATAGAAACTTTTCAGTAGGCTATGGCTATTGATTTCTTTATGTGTGCAAGTGATCAAGATATGGAATAAACTTTTCTTGTCTTATATTTGTTAAGCTCCCTCTCCCATAATGGTCGCCGACTATTTGGAATATGTCTGCCACCGAGTTAGCTCCCTTTACCATTGATTTATTATGGAAATCGTCTGCCAACCGATTCCATTAATTCAAGAAACTATGTACAGTTAAATTAATTTTTGGTTGGGAGCTCCTGGAGTGGTCCATTACTCCTTCTGCAGTTCTTCACTGTGATCTATGGAACACTTGAAACATAGCTGACAGAAGCTTGATGGAAGCTTGGCTATAAATACTTCTGTTTGGTCCCCAAGCTCAATATCTCAATCCCTTTCAATTTTACACCATCAATTTGAAAGAGCAGAGCTTGGAAGTGCCTTCAGATTTTCTGTATTCTTTTTCTTTCTATATCTCTACATTCTTCATAAAAAGAGCGAAGCATTAGATGCCTTTAAGATCTTTAAGGTTGAAGTAGAGAAACAATGCGGCAACCAAATTAAGATTGTGAGATCAGATAGAGGTGGAGAATATTATAGTAGATACATAGAAGATGGACAAGCACCTGGGCCATTCGCTAAATTTCTTCAAGAGCATGGGATTGTTACCCAATACACCATGCCTGATTCACCCGACCAAAATGGTGTAGCAGAAAGAAGAAACCGAACATTATTGGACATGGTGCGGAGTATGCTTAGGAGCTCCAATATTCCTAAATCCTTGTGGACTAAAGCACTTAAGACGACAGTGTATATATTAAACCGAGTTCCAACCAAGGTTGTTCCTAAAATGCCATTTGAATTATGGAAAGGTTGGAAACTAAGTTTGCGACATATGCGCGTTTGGGGATGCCCGTTTGAAGTGAGAATATATAATCCACAAGAGAAAAAGCTAGACCCAAGGACCATTAGTGGGTATTTCATTGGATATGCTGAAAGGTCTAAAGGTTACAGATTTTAGTGTCCATCTCACAGCACTAGGATTGTGGAATCAAGAAATGCAAGGTTTCTTGAAAATGACTTGATCAGTGGGAGCGATCAAACAAGGAACATAGTTTCTGAGAAGGATTGTTCAGAATCTCAACCTTCCACCTCAAGTGATAGATTGGTCACTATTCACAGCACCCCTCAAGTACAAACTGGTGTTGAACAACCAATTGTTGAAGTTCCACAAGCTGCTAATGACATTCTAGTAGATTTGGTATTTCAAGAGTTGCCAAGAACTTTTGAACAACGAGTTGAACCACATACTTCTCAGGAAGATGATGGTACAACATTAAGAAGATCTACTAGACTAAAGATATCAACAATTCTTGATGATTATGTTGTGTATCTACAAGAATCTGACTACAACATTGGAGCCGAAAATGATCCCGAGTCCTTTTCACAAGCCATGAGTTGCAAAGAATTAGAATTATGGTATGACGCCATGAAGGAAGAGATGAATTATATAAAGAGTAACAAAGTCTAGGATCTTGTTGAGTTGCCTAATGGTGAAAAATCCATTGGATGTAAATGAGTCTTTAAGACAAATAAAGACTCATTGAGCAACATTGAGAGATACAAGGCAAGACTTGTTGCTAAGGGATTCACTCAGAAAGAAGGAATCGACTACACAGAGACTTTCTCTCCTGCATCTAAGAAATATTCCTTGCACGTTATTATGGCATTAGTAGCCCATTTTGAGTTGGAGTTGCAAAAAATGGATGTGAAAACGACATTTCTGAATGGAGATCTACAGTAGCAGGTTTACATGAAACAACCTGAAGGATTCCCCTCTAGTGATGGTGAGCAATTGGTTTGCAAGCTTAAGAAATCCTTATACAGTTTAAAAAAAGCATCCCGCCAATGGTATTTGAAATTCCATAATGTAATTTCTTCTTTCAGTTTTGTAGAAAACATTATGGATCAATGTATATACCTGAAAGTTAGTGGCAATAAAATTTGTTTTCTTGTTTTATATGTGGATGACATTTTGCTAGCAACCAATGATAAGGGTTTGTTGCATGAGGTGAAACAATTCCTCTCTAAAAATTTCGATATGAAGGATATGGGTGAGGCATCTTATGTCATTAGCATTAAGATCCATAGAGATAGATTTCGAGGCATCTTGGGTCTGCCTTAGGAAACCTATATTGATAAAATTTTAGAGAGATTTTGGATGAAGGATTGTTCACCAAGTGTAGCTCCCATTGTGAAGGGGGATAGGTTCAATTTGAACCAATGCCCAAAGAACGACTTTGGAAGGGAGAAAATGAAGAACATTCCATATGATTCTACTGTCGAAAGCCTAATGTATGCTTAGGTATGCACAAGACTTGACATTGCATTTGTTGTGGGAATTTTGGGACGATATCGAAGTGATCCAGGTTTAGACCACTGGAGAGCTGCAAAGAAAGTAATGAGGTACCTTCAAGGAACCAAAAACTACATGCTTATGTATAGACGGACAGACAATTTGGAAGTAATTGGCTACTCAGATTCTGACTTTGCTGGATGTGTTGATTCATGCAAATCAACATCAAGATACATTTTTATGATGGCCAGTGGAGTTGTATCATGGAGGAGTGCCAAGCAGACCTTGATTGCCACTTCCACTATGGAAGTCGAGTTCATCTCCTATTTTGAGGCTACTTTACATGGTGTATGGCTTAAGAGTTTCATTTCTAGGCTTATAATTATGGATTCTATCTCTAAACCATTAAGAATATATTGCAACAATTCCACTGCTATTTTTATGGCTAAAAACAACAAAAGTGGGAGTCGAAATAAACACATCGACATTAAGTATTTAGCTATAAGGGAACGTGCTAAAGAAAAGAAAGTGGTCATTGAGCACGTTAGCACTGAGTTGATGATCGTTGATCCTTTGACTAAGAGCATGCCACCGTTCAAATTCAAGGATCATGTAATGAATATGGGACTTGGTTCCATTATGTAGTTTCTCATTGTATGGACAATGTTATTTTAATGAAATTCTTAATTATTGTGATGTTTTCCTCATATTTATGTGCACCTTAATTTGATTTGAGAGAATTCATCTGTGTAGGACCAAGAATAAACATAAGGTTTATTCATTTAAAAATTGTTGCCACATAAATTATAATAAGAATAAATACATAGTAATACATGGAAGATAATACTCGTCAGTAGAGGACTTATCACCATGATTCATGTATCTATTACTTAATATAGATTATCAATGGGTTTTAAGATGAGACATTAAGATTGGAAGTATGGACCAAGTGGGAGAATGTTAAGCTCCCTCTCCCATAATGGTCATCGACTATTTGGAATCTATCTGCTGCCGAGTTAGCTCCCTTTACCGCTGATTTATTATGGAAACCGTCTGCCAACCGATTCCATTAATTCAAGAAACTATCTGTAGTTAAATTAATTTCTGGTTGGGAGCTCCTGGAATGGTCCATTACTCCCTCTGCAATTCTCCACCATGATTTGTGGAACACTTGACACATAGCCAACAGAAGCTTGATGGAAGCTTGGCTATAAATACTTATTTTGGTCCCCAAGCTCAATATCTCAATCCCCTTCAATTTTACACCATCAAGTTGAGAGAGAAGAGGTTGGAAGTGCCTTCAGATTTTCTGTATTCTTTTTCTTTCTTCTTTCGTGAAGATTGTGTTACGATATTTTAGCACTGCCGCTTTCAGCTGTCTTGGTTGGTTGTTTACTTTAAGAGTGAAGAGTGAAGCCCTCAGTTTTTTTCTTTTCCGCGATGAAAGAAACTTATTAGATGCATTAAACTAATCTTCAGTGTTTGGTTATATACATGAAGTGCAAGAGTTTTGAATTGTTGACAAGAAGCTTGTTATATTCTCAGCAAAAGTTTAAATCACAGAGGTGAAAAATCCGGTGAAGAAATCGTTACCTTTGGTGCTACGGAAGCGAATACCATGCCTTTAAAGTAATTGAAACAGTTGCTTTGACGCCATATTTTGTATACACTTTTTAAAAGGGAGAAACTGTTCCCAAGAGGCTCTGTTCTGTGCAAGGGTAAATTGAACCGTTGAAGGTTAGAGTTCCTTTCGGGCATTTTGTTCTTGGGAGAGCTTTTGGCTCTAGCCATTCTGAGATTTCTTGAATCTTCTTCAATCTGCTAGTTTGATCAAGCCAACAACGCATGCAAACACATCTGAAAACAAAAGAAGGGACTGCCTCGAGCCTAGTAGAAAGTTTGGTTTTGGAGTGTGAGCGACATCAATGGCTGGAAGTATTTTTCTTGGGCATTAAAGTTTATTCTGCATTAAAGTTAGTTTTCGATTGTTATATAATCATTATTATACTCTAAATATTTATGTCTACTTCCATGTTGTACTAATTGTCTTCTCCTAGTAGTATATCATCTAATAAAGGGATAAGTCCATAAAGGAGTCTTATTTACTCCTCTCCCCTTGGGAAAATAGTCATATGATATATCTATTACTAATAACTCTTTATTTGATATCCATCGAATTATTGGTACAAGGGAATGCTAATCCATCAAATGAAAATATAAGAAAACATAATTATAATATGCATATCGAGGTTAATTAAGTGGAGCATAGTAATTTTCAGCTTAATCACATTATGCACTTTATATGAAACAAATAAAATAGAAGTTTGTCTATATTTTTTTTGCAAAATATCTTTGTTAATGGCCTTATTAGTCCCTGCAATCTGACAATGGCATGGGACTATAGCAATCGGAAATGAGGTGATTACTATTATTTGAGTTGTTTATTAATCCCTACTATTCTGGTATAATAAAAGTTTTGAGTCATATAGTCATTTATCCTCTTATTTGGCCTCTTCTCGAGGCCGGGAGACAAAAACATTAAGCTATATTGATTTTTAGTCCTTGCCATCACGTCAGAAACCCGGGACAAGCACAATGTTAGCTTAATGCTAACATTATTTCCCAGACATTTAATGTTTAGGATAATGTTCATTGTTGCAGATAAATGATATATTGAGGATAATGTTCACTGTTGCAGATAAATGATATACTGATGTATTGTTGTCTTATTTTAGACAAGTGGCCCCCATTTAAGTGGGGGCATGAAAATGAGCGTGATGAAAATGAGCGTGATGAAAATGCGCGTGATGAGAATGCATGGCAGTCTGATGTGGTGAGAGTGGCGAGCGTGCAACAGCTACCAGCTACAGCAACAACTTATGCAGAAACAGCAACCAACTACAGCAACAACTTATGCCACAAAAACTTATGTAGATCATTATCTGTTGGCATCTCTGCTTATGATGCCTCTGATGCTCATGCTGCAGGATCTTAAGATGATGCAGAAACATCTACCAACTTATGCATATGATTATCTGTTGCTACCTCTGCTTATGATGCCTCAGATGATTATGTGAAGCTACCTGTGCTTATGATGCCTCTGCAGATGATTATTTGTTTCTACCTCTACTTATGATGCCTCAGATGATTATGTGAGTCTACCTATGCTTATGATGCCTCTGATGCCCATGCTGCTAGATCTTAAATTGCTTATGTGACTAGACTGTTGTATATGCCCTTGCTTGCTTTGCTGCCGGTGGAGACTATATCTGCTACTTATGCTTCTGCTAGCTTATATATTTCCTCCTATTCAACAAAATTAACACACACATTCAGATGACTGCAAACAAACATATGAAATACTGCCTTACAATCCTACTCTCGCTTTCGCATTTTTCAATGGGAGAACACAAGCACCTTTTTCAATTTCAAAGCGAAGCTTCTCCTGGTGGGGGAATGGCAGAAAACCTCAGTCAAACGAAGAACAGATGGATCAGTATGATTGTGGGCATGTTTCAGAATATCCAACAAGCGTGCAAGACTCAGGGTTCTCGTTTTACTTTTATAGTGTAGAGTTTACAGGAGAACAGGATGGTATACTCTTGTAGATGGTGCCATTGCTTTGATTGACAGATTCCATCATTTCAATGGCCTCCCATGGTAAGAAGATCTTAAACTCCATTTAAATCCCTAACTATAGTTGGCTGGATTTATTGTTTACCTTACATTGATCACTGGTTCCATTCGCATGTGCCATTTGGGCACTTAGAGGCCCAACGCATACTGAAACGGATTAAGAACATAATCAGGCAGAGGATGGAGACAATGCTGCTTGTCATTCTTTCTATATATGTAATTACGCTTTAGCACCGGTAGTTCGGAACGGCCCACCCACTCACTTCTAAATCAAATAGAACTTAAGAACATAATCAGGCAGCTTGTGCGATTGAATGATTGGAAGGACTACCCCTGGAAACCCAACCCAGGAAGGAAAAAACTATCATACTAGGCTTGACGAACTTCACTTACTCCAAAAAAAAGTTGAAGAAGAGAGCTCATGCAGAACAAAATTAATTCGCTTGCTAGATGGTCAATTTGGGTTCTTTGAGTGGGGTGTAAAAGGGGCTTTAACAGAGAGCTGGTCGAACCCGAGTAGGCTGGTCCGAGAAACAACGATGACACAGGCTAGTGGGACAATAAACAAAGACAGTGGCGGGCAAAAGAAAGGGCTTACTTACATGCGTGCTTCTTGCATGGATAGAGTGCGGGTTGGTGGTGCAAAAGCTTTGATTTTTTAGGTATGCCCCGTTTGTGCTTTTTTCCCGTCCATCCACCCTATTTTGGAATAGCGGAAATGCAATAGGTCTAATGATATAGTCCTAAATGTTGTAGGAATGAAAGAAAATCATATTCAGATCAAAGAAGAGTGAACCTATTCATGATTCCAGCCAGAGCACCAAACAATTAGAAATTGATATGGTTCTTAACTACTGACTCCTTTTCTCCCGTTGCTTCTCCAGCGGGCAATCCTCACACTGATCTTGTAGATACAAAAAACGTAATATGAGAGCCGCTTGATTCTCTCTTTTCTCCTTACGTTCGTACAAAACTATGCATGAGGCGATCTATCCGGCTACCTTGTCAGCGTTGTTTATTGCCCTTTGTTTTCTTGCTCACCCGGACTCTTTAGAGAGCAGACAAGTGGAAATGATAGGGTGCAGTGGAGCTAGAGCGTTCCACGCCTTTGGGGTGAACCCGCCGCTAAAGTAAGCAGCTTGGATCTGGAGTAATTTGTTCCTTCTTGAATTCCTTGATTTAATGCCAAAGAATTTCCCATAGCTATCCAATAGTATTCATCCTCATCTTCTCCCGGTAGTAGTTGAAAGTCCAGTCGATTTATGGCTCCTTTGCGAGTAAGGAGGAAACTTTATCTCTATGCATGCCTGTCCATCTGCTCCCTTTAGGAGATTTGCAAATCTTCCCCTTCAATCCGAAATCCAATTTCTTAAGGTATTACAAGCCTAAGCTTTTCATCTTAATTTTCCCAAATAAAAAGTCTAAGATACCTAGGAGCTTAGCCACTTAAGTCCAAATCTGTTTTGAAATTCTCAATATTCTCACTCTATACTGATTTTAGTATTTCTGTTACCTAATCCCCAACTTTTTTCGTTTATCCATACTCCTTCGGCTTCTTTCATTTTTTAGCTTTGGCTTTCTGCCCACAGTTATTGAATCAACCAGTTTAAAAATATTCTTATGATAGGAGATCATCGCCAAGATAGAGGGGATAGTGCACAAGTGGGTGGCATGCAATAACTGCGAATACAGTTTTATTTTTCATGCATTTTTCAAATAGCACAAAGGCAAACTTCCCCTATAATTGTCCATAAGGCGCACTGTCTCTAGATAGCAAGGCAAGCAATTGTTCTATTCTCTACCTCGGGATTTCCGCTTGTTGATGCTATGCCAGGCACCACGTGCAATGCAATCTAAGGAAGGGACCAATTTTTTTTGTTGAGACCCATTAAAAAGAAACAACGATTTACTGCACTTTATATCACAAACATAAAAAAAAAAATAGTGACTTGTGGCTGCATTAACTATTTATAATATGCCACAGGCTCTTCCCACTGTAAAAACGATCAAGAAAACCAACAAGCTGCCACTATCACATCATCTCCGTTGTTCTGTCGAAATCTCCATAAATGAAGGTTTGTCCTGTGTTGAAAAGAAAAGCCTACTATAAACTTCAAAAACTTTTTCAATTTAATGTGCCTCTCTTATCAAGAATGCATCAATATACCATTAGGGTCTGCACCAAAAGGTACAAAGACATGTTGATAGAAGTGTAAATGAATATAGTATATTTCTTTATTTTTTAACTGGGTTATGTGTGTTTCATTTTTTGACTTGGTTGTAGTTTAGATTTTGAAATACAAGTGTTGGTATTAAAAAAAAAAAAAAAACATAAAATGTTTAATGGAGCATCCCAATCTAATAGCGTATGTAACAAACCATACGAGAAGACAATATTTCCTAAAACTTGAGTTACAGTAGGAATTCTCCATGACTTGTTACAATCATACTCTTAACATAACAGAGTGGGTGAGTGATGGATGGTAGGGAACCATCAGTCGGCAGGGACCGACTACACAGTTAGATCAGATCATTGACAGGGGAATAGTTGTAGCTCTAACCTTGGAGGTGCTTCTATGTCTTCCTCCTCCTTGTTGTTTACATCATCCATGTCATCATGCGAGCATTTAGTGGGTGTAACCCCATCCAAAAAACTTCTCGTTTCAATCCTTTATTCTGCGTCTTTATTTTTTTCTGTAGCTGCAGGACCACTTAAATCTGTTTGTGCATAAACAGAATTAGTTATGTAGAAGTCCTCCCATTGGAAGGAAGGTTTCCAGGGCAATGTACTGCTTTGACCAGCATCTGACGAGCCTTGTGGCTCCTACATGAGGGGCGGGGCCATCAACATTTGATCTCCCTCCACTGCATTAATACCTCCTCTTGCGCCTATACTACTACCACTGAAATTCATGCTCTTTCTTTTCAAGAGTTTCTTTGTTTCTTCAATTCTATCTAACAAAAACATAAATTTCTCCACGTCATCTTCATTGTCCAAAGTTGTTCAGGGGCGTTTGAATATCTCCTTTTCTTCTTCCTCTTCTTCTTCTGTTTTAGTTTGTGACACTTCTTCTAATTGGTTTGGAAAGCATACTGCTAATTCGAGCAGATCCGTTTGGAAACCTGAGAATTCATGTCCATGCTTGTAAATCATTTATTTTAATAATCTTCTTCCCTTATTCAAAACACCACAATACATTAATCAATCTAAACAATTAACAAAATACAGTCTGTATATTTAAGCAAAGAGACATGGACTTTCATAATTTAGATCGTACCATAGTCTTGCTACAAATAATTCGGTTTTAAAGGCAAATGGAAATTGCAAATGTGCTTGTGGTTGTCAAACGTCTCACTTCTATTTATAGAGAAAAGGGTTGAACAAAGAAATGAAAAAGTAAAATTAAAGAAACGACTTCTCACAAGCTATACCAAAAAAGTATAAAGGATATTTTTCAATGGATAATTTTTTAATGTGAATGTGCTTTGGCCTGAGAAGTTTTTTAAAGAAAACTATAAGGGTTTAATTTACTAATTTGAGTTTCTTCCTAATGTTTGGCGGAATTTTCATATTGCGTATTAGTTGTAGCTAATTGGCTTTTGCATGCATTCACAGTTAATGGTTTGATGCATCACAATATGCATTTTTTGGAAAGGATCCAAGACAGTTTACCCAATTCAATAACTGGTTGATTCAATACTAAATGTTTGGCCGAATTTTCATATTGTGTATTAGTTGTAGCTAATTGGTTTTTGCATGAATTCACAATTAATGACTGGTTTGATGCATCACAATATGCATTTTTTGGAAAGGATCCAAGACAATTTACCCAATTGAATAACCGATTGATTCAATACCTATAGATTTACCTTCCTCATTGCCAGGTCTACTAAGAAAATCCTAATCGTCTTGCTAGGTCTAGTTATAATAGTTTTCGTCCAACCCTAGGTAGGGACTAGCTTCCTTGTAGTGCCTCTTGTTATTATAGACATGATACAAATATGCTCATATAAGATAATTTTGAAGACATTTCATTCCATTTCATGACAAGAGAAGCTCCTAAAGTTGACACAGATGGTGTACCCATGTCACATCTGGAAAGTGTCATTTGTTGGAAAGAATTTGTATTTACATACTGTCGTACTATGGCCTTAACATTTTTTATCCCTTGGTGGGTCTTGTTTCTTAAACATGGATTGTTTTTAAAACATTTCATTTACTTGGGAAATAAAAAGGCCCTTACTAGACAACTAATGATTCCTCTTTTGATTGACACAATATGACTTGTGTGATGTATGGTTCATAAAAGATAAAGCTAATTCTATCATCATTAGAGAAGATAAAAAGAAGTGATGCTAAGTGGTAATATGTTGTAACTAATTATCAAGTACATACTAATTAATTACATTACTATATTTTCTATGGATTGCTTTAGTTCATAATGTTCTACTTTACTTTCACTGCTAAAAAGAGTGTTTCTTGACTAAATTGTCCCTTGACTATCGACAATCAAACATTTCTGTCAAAGGGATGTATATGAATGGAATTATTGTGAAATAAAGACCTTTATAATTGAATGAGATAAAGGATATGGATGCGCTTTAAAGACTAGCTAGAGGTAATGATGGGGTATATGCTTTTGGTCTTGTGATTTCCCTTGCATGTATGTTGTGATAAAAGAATACAAGAATCATTGCAAAAAATAAGGGTTAGGGGATTGCAAGCATCATTGATACTAATGGTAACCATAAACCAATGACTTCCCAATAGTGACATTGAATGAAGACAAGGGAGATAATTTAAATAGTTACATAATAATAATTGAAAATTATTGCTTATGAATCTTTCTAGGCTTCACATTTTTAGGATTGGGCAATCATATTAAGGACAGTTGCTAATAGGGAAAAAAAGAGCCTTGTCATAAAATTTTTGAACAACTTCTATTCAATAGATTTATTTAATATCTTAGGATTTTAACAATCACAGAGGAGTATTCTCAATTTGCAATAATATTTTTCCAACTTTCCATATGAGAATATTTGGTGATGGGATTTTATACTTAGATACAGAGACAAGAAATCACAATTAAACATACATCTACTACATCATTTTTATATTTCTCTCTCTAACATTCTGATCAAGTTTTTAGCCATATTTATGTTTCTATTATCAACTCCAAGCTAAGACCATTGTCTCAATTTATCCTTTTTTACATGGTCCCTTTTTTCTCAGGAGATATCAATAAGAAAAAAAAATGGAGCCTTATAGCATAACTCTTTTTGTGTTGTATATTTTTCTATAAATATTTGGGACAATAAGCATATAAATTTTGTTGGCATGTATGCATTCACAGTGATCTGAAATAATAAAAACAAATCCATTGTCTCACCCTTCAAGTAGGATAATAAAATAAGGATATTTGGTAAGGTAGTGCGATAAAGTGAAAAAATAACCAAGGTCATTGTGTTTCTTTTCTTCTTTAAAATTCAAATTGTAGAGAGATCAATATCCATGTTGAACACATGTTTTCATTCTACTTACAATTTCATTATAGAGTTGATGTAGGAAAAATCATAGATCAAGTTTTAAAAATGAGATACAATTATATTACATGTACTAGATTCTTCCTAATTCAACAACCAACTTATTTGAAGAGTGCCTTCTAACCATTAATTAGACATCATGTCATGCCAAATATATGTATGCCAATTTTTACAATCTACTCATGAATTCACTTACCTATTTTGGGGTTTTATGCAAGCCTTTACTATATTATTGCATCTTATATCTTTGAATGAAATGTTACAGTAGAGCCAATGCTATCACCAAAACCTACACTATTATTTAAGTTCAAGTGTGTACATTGTGCTTATATCTTGTTTTATATGTGTAACCACCCCTCCCACATTTACCTAGTTTCACCGGCCTGCTAGGGTAAACACGAGAGGAAGAGCTACTATCACTTGACCTGACCTCATATTTCCGATTAAGGAACTGGTGAAGGAAGATAGGTAAGATCTTAGGTTCAACTTAGTGAAATAGTGCAGAGCCCTGCTCCAACAGTGCGGAAGCCCCAAAGCCCCAGGTTAGGGCTGTGCGAAGGCATGTATATCAAGGCGCGAAGGCCAAGGAAGTGCCGAAGTAACCTGCATGTAGGGATGCGCAGTTGGACCGAATCAAACCCTCAGTTTTCTCAAGGGTGCAGAAACTTGGTTCTAGCACCCGCCCATACTACTTCAGGTGAGACCTCAATCCGTGCTCCATGGACTGTTGCCGAAAGGGCCAATAGTATAGGGATTTGTTTGACTAATTAACTATGAACTTAGGTCAGGTCCCAACAAGCCAACAAATGGTTTTGTTGCAGGGACCAAGATCTACATAGAGATGTCTGATGTCGTATCACTAGAATCCGACAAAGAAAGGAATTGAAGATTGGTTGGATAGGAAGAATCATGAGTTCACGACACAGGAAAATAGGGACTCGCGACTATCAAAGGAAGAGTGGTTAGACTGCTACTTATACATAGAGATCCATGAAATTTTCTTCGCATCTTTCCCTACTGAGCTATACGAGGGGATCATGAAGCTAGCAGATAGTCAAGGAAGGTGTAAGCTTGACATACCTATTGTGTGGACTCTAGAATTAGTGCACAGATTGGAATCATCAGAGGATAAGATCAAACTCATTGTTGATCACTCGCTCGATCGAATTATAAGAGGATTCATCACTGAGTTCGCGGTAGATACTTCAATCAGCTATAGCGAGGCAGAACGACGCTTCCTCAAAGGGCTACGAGGTAAGTACGTTAAATATTTGAACACTTGGATTAAAATGCTACTGTGTGAAAAACGATTTATGCAAATAAATTGATGTTTGGGGCTACGCGAAGTGGGAGAATCTATAGAAACGAAGGTAGTATAGAACTAGAAACTAGCCCCTTGATTTCACCTCCGCGAGGGGGCGAGGAAGAGCTCATGAAGGTCTCACCAAGAAGTGCGATCAATTTGATAAGGCAGAGGATTCCGCACATACCACCCCCACCCACACCACCACTAATTTCACCGTCTTCACCCCCATCTTCACCTATACCTCCGCCACCACCACGAATCAATATGGTGAGCACGATAAAGTTTCCAGTGTTCAAAGGAGTCGAGAATGAAGACCCAGACTAGTTTTAGTTCATGATAAAAGTTGTATGGGAAGTGCAGGGAGTCACGGATGACAATATAAAGAAAGCGACATTGGTCAGTGCTCTACAGGACTGCGTGCTGACCTAGTATATTAAGTATTCCAATGACAATCTGAATACTGGGATCGTAGATATTCAAACTGCGCTAAACAAAGAATTTAGCAAGCTGAAGTCAGAGGCACATTCGATCATTGGATTCAAGGAAATCATAATGCTACCAAGCGAGACCCCCTGGGAGTTGGATAAAATACTGAAGTGCACAATTTGTGAAGCTAACATGACGTTGACGAATGGAGAACACTACGAATGGTTTGTAGCATCGTTAACACCGCATCTAAGGAATGCATTGTCACAACAGAGGCTAAAAAATCAGGCCGAGGCCTTGGAGGTCGCGATGAGATTGTACGAGAATCCGATACAGGATCCCAACCTAGGAGTTTAGCAAATTCACGTGTAGTTGAAAAACTTGTTCCTTGAGATGCAGAGTTTGAAACAAGACAGGAGAACTCGGCTAGAAGTGCGCAATGAGGTATGGTGTGTAAAGTGCAAGGGTCAAGGACATGACAAGGACCAATTCTCGATGTTCGAGAATTACCTCGTAGGAGGAGGACTAATGCAATTGAGACCAGAGGCACAAGCAGGCCTGAGCGCAACACCTACACTATGGTGCGTGATTTGTCAGATAAGAGGAAAGCATGCTACAAATAACTACCATTTAATACAAAAGTACACGCAGAATTCACAACAGTTGTTCTGTAATTTTTGTAGATCAGTGGGGCATGATGAGTGCACCTGTAGAAGTTATGATTTGATGATGGATCGGACTCCTACCTATAGAGTTCAAGCCAAAATGCAAGCCTTTGACCAGAATGCAGGGATGGCATGAACTGGATTTCAAGTGCATGGACAAGGTCAAGGTGGAGGAGGACCTACAAGGGGTCGCGGACAACTGATATGTTACAATTGCGGAGGGCAAGGACATTATGCCCGTGATCGTACAAATCCAACACGGCCATCACGCTTGTATTGTACATTGTTTGATCATGAGATGGAGGATTGTCCCACACTAATAGCAAGGTTGCACGATAAAGGAGCACTCCAACCTCCCCCGACTCAGAACCTGCAAATGATGAGGTATGAGCCACGCGAGGAAGACCCTAATGTAAATATTGTGCTCCGAAGTGGAAATACGATAGGAGATGATAAAGGAAAGCATCCTGAAGAAAGTACTTGAGTTCACAAGGCTCCAACGAAGGAACCAAGGTTTGATTTGGAGTGTGCTAAGGAAACCTTCATGGAAGCAGGGAAGAGCTTCGCTGATGCTTGCACTTCAGAAAGTAAAGACAGGCCAAAGCCAGAAATGGACCCTTCAATGCTCACAACATTCCTAGGAACATGCATGAAGTTGTTGCGCAATAGAAAGGCTATAAAGGGGCTTCAAGAAATCATAAATAGATGGGATAGGACCGCAATAGGAGAACCGTGTGTAGCCCAAAAACTTGGAAAGCACATGAAGCGAACGGGAAGGGATATGAGATTGATCGCGCAAATTGGGGAATATGAGTTGGACCAAGTGATTCTGGATCTAGGATCAGACGTGAACGTCCCGCTGAAGAAAACATGGGAGCACATGGGAAGGCCTACACTGCAATGGTCTCCTATCCAACTGTGAATGGCGAAGCAGCAAAAGATCCTACCTATGGGGAGATTGGGGGGAATCACAATAGATGTCGAAGGAGCAAGTGCGTTAGTAGATTTCGAAGTGATAGAGATTGTTTATGACAACAATCCCTGCCCCGCGCTATTAGGAATAGATTGGGCCATTGACATGAATGGGGTGATAAATCTGAAGAAGTGCAAGATGATTTTTGAGAAAAAGTCTCTACGCGTAGTTGTACCTTTGGACCCTGCAGAAGGATCGCGCTACGCAGAGCTAGTGCATGACTATGATAGCGATGACAATTTGGATTGCATCTACCAAATAATCGCGCAAGAGAAAGACTGGGTGAATCTGACCATAGATGGATGAATCTCATGGGAGCGCGAAAGCTCCTACACATCGGATTTGGATGAGGAAATAGAATGATGGCAAAACTGGTTACACGAGGTAACCACACTGAACTGTAACATGATGACGAGATCCCTGCACTACATATCAACGGAGGTGAGGGATCTACCTACGTATGATGGGCAAGTGAGGTGGATGACTTCTTAAATAGATTTGAAAGAGAAGTACCAGAACAGCAACATTTTGAAGCTTTGAAATGGGTACTACACACTACACCCACGAGGTGTTGGGGTACGCACCAAAGAAGCTTTGAGGACTGGCACGAATGCAGGAGGATGATGCACGTGAAGTTTGGGAAGCTCGGATGCGATTAGAAGACAAGATTTCCAGATGAAACGGTCTGTGCACCCACCTATCTGGATGGATACCAACCTGTGGTACGAAACCTGTGCAGATGCACACGGTCTTCAAGGTCAGTAAGCATGTACTGGCAACACAGTGGCACGAACGACCCCTCCGGTTGGAACCATAAAGTATGGAAAGACAAAGTGCGCAGAATGTTATCCTCACTAAAGCCTTTAACGAAGTATATGAAGCGCTGAACAAGGTCCACAATGCGCAAAGCACTGATTAGGACCTGCGTGTACCAGTGGTTCTATGGGCTTATAGGGCCACATGCAAGAAACTGACGGCGCAAGCACCTCTGAGGCTGGAGCATGGCGCAAACACTATAATCCCCATAGAGCATAAAATGCCTAGTTCGCACATGGCAGCACCAGTAGATATGACAGTTCGAAGAACCTTGGAAGAAGGGATCACACAGCTGAATGAAGCGGAATGCTTGGGACTTGAGGAAGAAATCCAATAGGGTAATTTTAGGCTCTAGGAACTTGGGAAATAAAATGTACAATTAAGGGAGAAAAGCACTCTGGTGGAAGTGGAAGTTAAAAATCTAGAGGACAAGATAAAGGAATATTTTCTTGATAAGAAGACCAGGGTGATAAAACAGGGTGTGCACGATCACGCTGACAAGTTTGATGACTATCATCACGAATTGATTAGTCTGATGCTTTGGCTTGGCCCACATATTACTAAATGAATCAATCATGATGGTGCGCTGCAAATGATAAAGTGTGCGACGCCGCCATTCATGAGAAGTATAGTCTTAGCGCCCCTAGTAGTTGAAAGGAGGTGTGAGACTATAAAATACTCTGCCCAAGAGCTGTGCGCAGAAGCAAAGTGTCACAAGGTTTGCGACTGCATAAGGGGGGCTGCACTACTGCATGGGTTGACCGGAAAGTGACCATTGGAGTCACTATTCATGATGTGATGCTCAATTTGAGACCAAATGGAGTGGCCGTCAAGCATTTGAGATGCGATTTATGGGCAAAATTTGGGAAAATCTTCCACCAAGGGAGCATTAATGGACCGCATTTGGGGGGAATGGTCGAATTCAAATTCAAAACGCGCTATAAATTACAAAGGGTTGCCCAGCAAACAACACTTGGTCATTTGCGAATTGCACTGTTGTATACCCTACGTAGCCTGAGCAGAGCCCTGTTTGACTTGTGCAAAACATTGATTGAGCCCCTGATTACGCGAGTGATAGATTTCTGGTCGAACACAATGGCAGCATCTGAGGAAGTTATGGAAATTGTAGAAATGACCACTGAAGAGTCCACGTAAGCCCTGAATGTGGGGGATGCACCTAAAGGCGTCGAGATTGTGGAAGAAATCCCTAAATCAACGCGCATGCCAAGGCCAAAGAAAGACAAACAATGGATGGTTCCCATATGTGTGTCCCCGCGAAACCCATTGCGCACCAGGATAACAATGGCGGAGAAAGGGAAAAATGTTAAAATAGAAACCGAAGAGGAGTAGGAAGACTGGAGGACCTTATCATCGAAGAAGACAAGGACAAAGGCGTGGAGGTGGAAATTGAGCCTGCGCACCCTCTAACAAAGTTGCCCGCCTATGTCCCCCAGTGGAAGGGGAAGGCTAAAGTGCCCAAGGATCTTGACAAGAGAAAGAGCTCTCTCCAAACCCTGCTCCTCCCAGATGACATCATTTTTTAGGGCACACACTTGGGACGTGTGCCTAGCTTGAAATTTGAAGATTGGGATCTCGCTGACCACGAGAAGTTCCCTCACCTAGAGACTGCGCAACTCATGAAGCCTAAGAAGAACACCATGGTAGGGGTTACCGAATTAGAGCCGTGAAAGTGGTTATGCGGAGTGGAAAAGGCAGGGCTACTTAACTTGCTCTGGGTGCTGCATTTCCACCGCACCCCAATAACAACTTTCGTCATCAAGCAACTGCTCTGCCTAGTGCATGGTGGGTGTTTGTGGTTAGAGGAGCCCACCCCCATCATGGATTATTTGATTCACTGCATTACTAGGCTTCCATGTAAAGGAGAGAACCCCACAGATATCTTGGAAGGGAAAAGCAGTGACCTGGCCATCACGAAGGCCATGAAGAAGAAATATATACTAGAAAAGAAGAAGAGGGACTACGCCATATCTAGCATCAACAACAAATCAATCAGAGTGGCGACCCAAATACTGGCAGGTAAGGTTATGTGCAAGTGTCACGTGGACAAGGTACCCACATCGGTGGTAGCACTTACTAAGCAGTGCACGGAGGGGGTCTAGTTTAACTAGTCCAGTTCCTCTGCAAGGAATTCTTGGAGAATTTCCATAAGGCTTACGAACAAGGCAAAACGTTCCACTATGCATGGCTTCTGCTGTCCATAGTGCTCGTGGCAAGGGAATTACTGGAGGACAGTCAGTTCCCCACAATTGACATGGATTTTCCAAAGGTCGCGAAGTACACTTTGATCTAGGCCATAAAGGATGCAAACCGGATCCACGATAGTAAGATATTCTGGGTGTTCATGGAGATGAACCTCACAATGGGGATTAACCGCAAGCCATAGTTATCACTCACTGTCTACAACAGCCTACAAAGTTTTGTAGAGTTTAAAGTGGACCTCCACAGCATATACATCAGAGCGCGCAAGGATCTGGCCAAGAAATGGAGAGAGCTACCCTTTGTAGCCACGGATGACATAATCTTTGACGTACTTGAGACATGGCCACCATAGTGGCATGCTCCAGACATCGCGACAATGGAAAAGTTTACGGCACAGAGGAAGAAAGAGGAGGGCAAACTACGCATGGCACAGTTGGTAGAGAAGAGAAGGGGGTAGCGGCAACAGAAGTGTAGGAGGCATGGGACACTGCACAAACAACAATAGAATAGAAAAAGGCTGCAGCAGCAGCAACAACGCAGGAGGCAGCCGAGCAGGCACGCGAGGGCCAAAGGTCACCTTTGCATGGGTAGGAAGCAGAGGAAGAGGAGGGAGGCACAGACCCATAAACTGCGTCCACACAGCTGAAGCGCCAGCGCCTGAGTGAGCAGACAGGGTCGCGCAAGAAGGTCAAGGCATGAAAGTTGTTTATTGACCTGATCACCCTTATTGAAGGTGATCTGCACGACATCAGCAAGACAATGCCAATGTCACCTCTGGGGCCCTCCACAATTTTGCGCAAGAGAACCAGATTGTGTTGGGGGCCCTCCTAGCGTAGTTGTAGAAGTTGCAGGTGCGCACTCCTTAGGCTGGTACCCTTTCAACCAACCTCGTAGTAGGGACAACTGCAGCAGAGCAGATGCTACGCACACAGACGATAAGTATAATAGTGCTACTGGAAGGGGCACTGACGACAAAAAATGAGATGGACAGGCCTACGATTAGTGCACTAAACAATGTCAGGATCAACATGGTTGCACTCTTGCAAGAGACACTATACGTTCTGTAGGATGGGATTACTGTAGAACTGCAAGTGAGGGAGAGTCGTGCACTACAAGTATTAAATGAGAAAAATATCAACTTGGAGCAGTTAAGCTTGTAATGCGACGAAGTGGTGTCGCAGAATCAACAGCTGGTATAGGTACTGGACAAAGCTTGTCAAAGCATCCCTGAGCTGGCCATCCCAGCAGATACACTAGCGGAGGCACACATCCATAGGCTAGCATCTAAGATGCACAAGGTGCGAGAAGAAATGACTAAGGTTTAGTTGGAGCTGAACCTTCAGATCGCAGAGCAGCGGTTGAAGGCGCAGCCGTCCACCCCTCCGAAAGTAAGAGAACAGTGCGCCAATGCTATTACAGCAAGACTGGACAAGATCGGTAATGCAATGAGGGAATACACCAGAATGTTGGAGGAGTCATTTGAGGTCCTCATGAATCTACAGGAGGACCCCAACATCCAACACTTAGAGATTGAGGCGTATGAACTCTAGCAGTAGTATGACAGCATCAAAGGAACCACGTAGATGGTGGCCCACCCAATGGCTCATGCGGATGCAACAGGCCAAAGCGCTAAAAGAACAAGTGGACGTGGCACAACACAAAGAAGTAGTCTTGAAGGCACACATTCAACCTTGGATCGACAAGGCCTTCACCATCACAGCAGTAATTGAAGGCAAGCTCGCCCAAATACAGGGGACACAGGAACAGGTCCGAGGTAGCAATTCCGACATCGTGGTCTCGAAACAACGTGTACAAGAGATCTAGCAGGCAGCCACTTAGTGCGCTGCCGACCTTGCAACAGTTCAAGCAGAGTTGGAGGGACTCCGCGCGAAGATCTCTGTGCTGACAGAGTAACTCGAGGGCAAGTCACAATGTTTGTATTAGGGACCTGTTGGGCATGGAATCCCCCCAAGGCATGTTTTGGGGCTTAAAGCCCAAGTTTTGACCAAGTCCATTGTAAAGACTCCGCGATTTGTGGGGGAAGAGAGTGAAGCCATAATAGAGTCACAGGGTTGTCTCCCCTTGTGTTTTGTAATATAATGTCAGCTTGATAGACCTACCCATGGTCCACGGACCATGGGATTGTATAAATAGAGTGAGGCTCTAAGTGCAGCATAGCATGGAATAGAAGGAAAATAATAGAAGCATGATGAGTCTAAGAGATTGAGTCGAAGTGTAAAGTGTGTCTTTGGGTCGTAGAGTAGGATAAGGCTCTATAGCTGAGTGCGCAGAGGCCTAGTAGTCCGTAGTTGAGTGCGCGGACCCCTGCAACTGAGTGCGCAGGGCAGGTCGAGTCTGTAACCGATTGAAAGAATTAATAAAGAGAAGTTTACCATAATTATGTGTATCTTTTCCTGTTTAATGTATTATTAGGTATAAATTGCAAGTGTATTATTTATTTGTTATGCGAACTTATATGTGTATGTTGTATAAATAAATATAACACAAGGCTTCTATTTACACGAAGGTAACTAACTGGTGAAGGAAGATAGGTAATATCTAAGGTGCAACTTAGGGAAATAATGTAGAGCCTTGCTCCAGCAATGCGGAAGCCCCACAACCCCAGGTTAGGGCTGTGTGAAGGCAAGTATATCAGGGCGCGAAGGCCAGGGAAGTTCGCAAAGCATCTTGCACGTAGGGTTGAGCAATTGGACCGAATCAAACCCTCAAACATCTCAAGGGTGCGGAAACCTGGTTCCAGCAGCCCCCCATACTACTTCGGGTGAGACCTCAGTCCGCGCTTTGTGGACCGTTGTCGAAAGGGCCAGTAGTACAGGGATTTGTTTGGCTAATTAACTTCGAACCTGGGTCAGGCCCCAACAAGCCAACAACTACTTACATGAAATATGATATTTAAAAATATGAATAGTTTTTATGTTAATCTATATCATAAAATGAATTTATAATTTATATCCATTATTTATATTTTATATATTTTGTATTTTAACAGTTTATATACATAAATATTTTTATTTCTAATTATATATATGTATGGTCATTTTTCTTCGGTGTATAATATATATTATATATTATATATATATATATATATTATTTAACTTTTAAACATAAAGTTTGAAAAATCATGGTTACAAATATGAATTTTCATTATTTTAATTTCATATGCATATTATTTAATTTTTCTCTTAAGAAATAGTATATAATCTTATTACTAAAACAATATTGTAATATAGCAAATTGAATTTAACCTATTTTTTAATTTTTATTACCTTTTTAATTCAGTTCACATTGTGTTTTATTACTATTATTTTATTTTAATTTGATCTCATGTTTCACTACAATATCTCATCTAATATTTTAGTATATAACATCCCCCCATATAAAAATAAAAAAACATATGTTACTTTGACATATTATAAAAATGAACCTTTCCTAACATGGCCATTTTGTTATAAAAAAAATATCATCAAACACAAATCATTCAAATTCATAGACAACATTTACATCTCCTAATATATTTAGGTGCCAATATAGGATATGTCCACATAGAAATGACTGCAATCTTTATTATAATATTCACGAGCTCTTTGGAATTTTTACACTATTTTTATCCCTTTTGCCATATCCTCACAATGGCCCAAAGGAATCTTACAAAGGATTCATCCTGCCTTTAAATAGGCTACATAACGTGAGCATAACATGAGAAAAACCATGGGTAATGAAAATGTCCATCCCTTAAACCACCAATGGTAAATTAACTCTATGAATGAGTCTAATTTTACCATAATTACACTAACAATTCCCTCCTTAAAAATTTACTTGGGGATATTAACTTGGTCTAAAAATCTTTGTTGAAGTCCATATAAAAAGATATGACCCATGGAAATACATGGGTAACAAGTCATTGTATCAGCCAGTTTTTTAGGACACTTTTTCTTGTACCTAGTTCATCAACTATCTCACATCCTAAGATCTCACATTCTCCACTCAAGCTAGCAAAGAATAGTAGTCACATTCCCCCCTCAAAGTAGCATAAAGTACCAGTCACATTCCACCCTCAAGCTAGCGTATGAGTATAAGTGACCCTCGCACATATTCAAGTAATTCATTCCATAATTTGAGACAACATGTGGAATTGTGCTACATGTACCCCTCAATAATAAGTCTTATAATGACCTTGGGGAATACTTTGCGCATATGGATAGGATTTAAAACTTGGACAAAAGCACTATAGGGTTTTCATGCACTATATTAGCTCTCCATGACATGATGGCTACTTCAACATGCCTCAACACCATCAAATCCATCTATTTTTGTATGTCCATGTTGCTACCTAAAATTTCTCTTGTTATATACTCATTCTTTTGAGCACCTTTCTATGTGCCTCTGTTGCACTCTTCTCACATTGTTTTGACCTTCAAAGTTCATTTTCACTCACCAAATCCAGACGTTTTTTCTTTGGAACCTAATTTTCATTGACATGATTCATGTGCTTTCTCATTATTACATGGCTATTCAACATCATTGTCAGTCAAACAAAATGTGGGACCCATATACTTTAATGGCTTAGGGTTCCACCTCCTTCATGTAGATTAAAATACTAACTAGTAAATATTTCCATCTATTTTTATCTATGCATTTCTTTACATATTTGGGTATCCAGATAGTATATCTACCTTTACCACTTATGACAGCTCATTATCTACAATCTAGTAAGTTCCCAAGCCATTTTCTAGACTTACCCGCTCTCAAACAAATTGTTGATAAGAAAAATATAATATGCAGAAAAATAAACACAAATCATGACAAATTTACAGAATCTAAAAGTTAGGTGGTTCACCTAACATATTTATGCGGTTTACCCAAGGGAGAAATGTTTAGGTATTTTATTATATCATTGACAAACTCTTTGACATTTTTACAATGTCCTCCTTCCTTTTGTCATGACCTTATAGTGGTCTAAATGAATCTTACAATGGATTCATCATGCCTTTACATAGGCTACATATCATAAAAATGCCATGGGTTATCGATACCTCAAGCCCATACAATAAATTGACTCTATGACTGAGATAAGTTTACTCTAATTACCTTAACATATTTATTAGTAAAGAGCATATTGCATTACTGATTGGTTGGAAAATAATGAAAATATATCATTATTAACACAAAATTATGTTTTTTATAATTTGACTAGTAGTATACGGAGAAAAAATACAATGAACCATTTTTTGCAATGCACAACAAACCTTCTTAATGTTCCTTCCATCTTCTTTCATTGCTAACTTGTATCAAATGTGAAATAGTTTTCTTGCCTCACATATATAATGGCCTTATATAGCCCTTTAAGCAAGGTGCCAAGCACCAGATTATAGTGCCAACTCTCACATGTAGGAACAAAATTGGGGCCATGAACTTAGTTGTGATGGACCTATAGAATGAGTATAGTAGAGTTTGCTTGCTACCCAAAGTAAAACAAGAGCGGGAATCTTGGTACTCATTGTTCCCTAAATGTATTTCTTTTCACATATGTCAAATTGATCTCTACTCAACTTTGATTTTATTACCTAACACAAGGAGAAACCAAGGCATAAACATATATTTGAGATTCAAATGACCTATCGTGGAAAAAAAATATGCCATTGTCATAGAAAAATAAAATGGCAATGGAATGGGCTGCAAAATTCAATAACTTTTGAACTCATGGTCAAATAATTTATCACTTAGTGAAGTTCCTATCCAATCTCCTCATAATTTTTTTTATAAAAAAAAAACAAATAAATAATAAGATAATTTTGACAACTAGAGGCTGTGGAAAAGAAAATGTGAAAATAAAAATAACAATTTGATAAATTAATACAATACATTTCCTAACTCAATTTCGTAAATAAATAAAAAATAATAATTTAACTTAATAATAATAAGTACATCCAAAATGTTAATGTTCAAAATTACATCCATTGACAATCATAATAAGCAAACATCATTTATTATTTAGACATAATCATCTTAATGGCCATTTTGAAAAGCAATTAGATAGACCAATAGAATCTCTTTTCAAATTTAGTGCCCAAAATATGACTTTGCAATCTGCATTATAAACTTGTAAATGTATATATGTGTCTCACTAGGACCCTCACAAGTACCTTTTGAACATAGCAGCGTCGTAAAGGAGAAAAGACTAGCACAAAGAAATCTGAACAAATTTTCAATGATTTCAAATCAAAATAGATTGATTGGTTGGTGGTTAGTGATCAGAGTTATGATATGTCGTCCTTTGTCCTCCTCCAACATGAGAGTGGTCCTATTCAAGGTAGGTGGTTAATGTTGAGCGTTTTGGCTTTCCATCTTGCGTCCTCCAACTTGACTGGTGGTATGCAATCTAATGGTAACATGGAATATGGGATCATTATATTTGATAAAATTTTGATTTTAACTAATGGTATATTATGATTTTTTAGTCAAATTGTAATTTGAACCATACACATCAGCCTTTCAACAATTTTTCACTCTATATTTCAATAAATACTAAATAATTTGAATACTAAATTGTAATTTGAACCATACATATCAGCGTTTCAATAAATCTTCACTCTATATTTCACTGTATATTTCAAGAACCATCCATGCAGCCACACCATCCATGTCTATTCATCCATAACCTATGGTAAATTCATGTAGTGCACATATTCTTCAAAACTTTGCAATGGGATGGTTATTGTTTGTTCACCTATGTGTGTGCAATGGAGATGGTGAAACGATTTGATTCGTTTGAAAATGCAGACCATAGTGAAACAGGGTGGTATTCTTCTCCGTGAATATATCCCCACCCTAATGCTTCGAAATCCTCGCGATTCGTTGGAAAATGCAGACCATAGGTGAAACAGGGTGGTATTCTTCTCCGTGAATACATCCCCCCAACCCTAATGCTTCCAAATCCTCGCGCCGATGCTTCGACGTTGAAATTTGAAGCTCTCCTTCGTATAAAAGCCTTATGGGTTCAATTGTTGGGAGGATACCATTATTTTTTGTCCTTTTTGTCACACTATTTTGGCTTCTCCAAGGACGAAAAATTTGTCCACTCTGTATCTAAAATTTATGAGATGATAAATACCCCTCACAGCCCGTGGTTTAATGCTAGAAGACAACCAATTTAGCATTTTCTGCCTTCATTCCTTTTCTGATTTGCCTCTGCTACTCACCCATATTCCTTCTAAGCATATTTTGGTTATGGGGACATTTATATGCCACGCGGCACCGGGATGGGCTTTCTGCTCATCGGCCTCGAACCATGGAGATGACTCCCGAAACTGGAATACTTTCCGTCTGTCTCTGGGCGTCTGTTGTACAATAAATAGCGTATGTTCATCCAGGTTTATGTTACATCGTGGTATTAATAGTATTGACCATGTTTGACCTTATAAGATTAATTTCAATAGTGTCATGACTAATTCAAAAATATTCCCCACACAAACAAATTAGGGTTTAGACCATGCAAACTTTCTATTCAATAAACAAAGTTTTTCTGATATGTGTGAATAAGTTTTAATCCAAAATTTAAGTATGGTTGAAAAAATAAACAATTGAACCACATAATAATGATGAGGGGACACAATATTATCTCACAAAAGAGTTATAAAACTCATTAAGACATTTTAAAAAATAAAAAATAACATTGTTATTTTTAGTTTATAATGGAGTTGTATATAGTGTGATTTTTTAGAGTTTCTTGGTGCCAGAATCTGGTGAAATTTTTTCTGTGAGCTTTCAATGAATTTCTGCCAGATTTTAGAGAAATTAGACCAGAAAAACTTCCAAAAACTCACACTAAAAGCAACTCCGTTTATAATATTTTTATAAGTAAAATACTATTTAAAAATTTTCAATTAACGAATTCATAGTAACTAAAACTATTTCTTATGATTGTAGTAGGGATATTTGGGGTGTTAAATCTATTTCAATACCTAGAAATAATATGGTTGATTAATTAAAAATTAAATTTGAAGAAAAATTGTAAAATTGGATTTCTATATTAATTAATTAAGTTAATATTTTTTTAAATTAAAAAATGTTAGTTATATATGTGTGTGTGTGTATTATTTTTTAAAGAAATAATTTTGTGTACACTAATTATGTTATTAATTATTTTCATGTATCATCACAACTAAATAGTATATTAAGTGTTTTTATTAAAAAAATTGAAGAAAAAATTCATATTCGTAAATTAGATGCGTTTTAATATTTTTATAGTAAGGGCCAATATGAATTTAAGTTACTATTTTTCATTGGTTATTAAATGATCATAGCCATAACACAATTTTTATGATATATACATTAAATCTATTAAAACTTAAATGTGTAAATTAATGTTGATGATATATAAACAATTCTAGAAATTGGTATTTGACACTTCGTGGATTAAATGAAAGAATAGTTTCAAAGGATTAAGAGAGACAAGTTCAGAGAGCTCTGAGAAGATGGAGAAGGTTTGCAGCAATGGAGGATTCGAGGTGATGGAGGATTTGTGATGATAATAAAGGCCTATGACAATGGAGGGTCTATGAAGATGGGAAAGATCAGCGGATTTCTATTACAAGGTGATGTGAATCAGATCAATGATAGGTTTCAAAGGATTGAGTGTGCACGGGTATCACTGCTTTCTGCAAATGAGGGTTTAGTCGACTTTGAGATTGCACCTCTTAGCCAGTATGTGGAAGCACAGATCCAAAACCCAAGCTCTGTGCCGAAAGGGTTAGGGCACCATGGGATCCCTCTCCTTTTGATTTCATGCAACTGATCTGCACCCTTTATTGTCTGTTTTCAAGAGCAGAATTTTTCTCCCACTATCCATTCTTTGTTTTGGGCCAGATCTCCTTCAGCAATGCCGCAACTTTCACCTGGATCTCCCATATGCATTGAATATGAGTGGATCAATGCATCCATGAACAAAATCGTTGGGATCTCCCAACCAATATCCAGAAAGCAAGGTAGGAATTTCAAATCGAAATCACCTATCAAATTTGACGGTTTAGACAACTCTAGTACCTATTCGATTCATTTTAACAAATGATGTTAACGGTTATCAAAAAAAAATTGGGTGTATTTGACGGGAAAATCACCCCATGACGGGAAATTTACTCGTCAAATTCCATCTCCACTAGAGAGGCTCTTCTTGTTGACATTATGGACCATTTCGGCCAGATCTTACAGGATGAGTGGAATACCAGCTCAAAGAACAGTCGTAATGTGCTAGATATGTCTTTATAGTGGAAGGGTCAAGCAGATCAGAATTTTTTACCACCTCCCATGCCAGATTTGGCACCTTCCCTCGTTTGGAACATAATAAATCCTAGGCAAGACAAATCAGGATTAATACAGAGGCTACTGGAACCCTATTCATTGGATCTGCCCTCAATCGAAACAAATCATAGGGAAATATGGGTTCCGCAGATGCAGAATGAGCCCTCACAGACACAACCTCCAATACATGCATCAGAAATACCATATGACTGTGATCCCAAATTTATTTCTCACAACCCCGTGGACAAGGAAGAACAAATCACTTTCCAATTTTTTTTTAAATACTTGACTGGTAAATCTTCATCACTTTAGGTACGGGCTTCTAATAAGGTCTTACAAATGAAACAGAACATCATGCACAATCTGGGTTATCCTTCACACCTGAAAAATCTGATTTGTGGAGGTACATTCCTGCACGGTGATCACAGTCTACATGAATACAATATTCTACCTATGTCCACCATCATCCTCAACCTGAGATTGAGAGGAAGCATAGTGAGAGCAAGTACATCAAAAGCAATAGGAGGTGCCGCTAGATTTAGCCTACCAAAAGGTACATAACCAAACCAAGGACACATAAACACTCAAGTCTCCTACAAAAACATCCTCCAATGGAAACCAACATCTACAACAAATCCAGAACCAACACATAACAATCACAGCCCCTATATAGTGGAGCAAGTGAATTATGTACCAAAACTAATCATAAATATTCCAGAAACAAACGATCTCTGCACAACCTATGAAGCACAAGCCATCATCTACATATTCAATGGTTTCTAGCCAAAACCAATGGATCTCTTCCACTGGATCTTCACTAATCAGATAACAAACTTTGATATACATCTCTACTCCAAAGGTTTCTTCATTATAAAGTTTGCATCGTCAGAAGAACGAGAAGTTATCATTCAAGAAGGTCCATGATTCTAGGGATCAACGCGACTCTTCATTACTGCATCATTCCCAGATTTTGATAATAATACCATGATTGTATCAAGAATGTTAATATGGGTTAGGCTACATAACCTCCCCCTTCATTTCTGGCATAATCAAGTGCTAGGAGGCATTGGGAATATCTTAGGACGATTCATAAAGATAAACATACAAATAATGGAAGAACAGATCTATATTTTTGCACAAATATGTGTGGAGGTGGATCTCAATAAATCCTTGTCGTATCGTAAACAACTATCACACAAAAAGCAGAATTGGACTCAGTATTTAGATTTCAAGAATACAACTTTTAGATGTCATATATGCTACAAGCAGGACATCTACAAAATACGTGTCTTGATGCCAAGAAAGAGGCACGAGAGAAGAAGAAACCAGAAAAAAAACCCTAAACGATGGAAATTTCCCCCAAATGAGGCAGAGGAGGAAGAGGATGAAGTAGGAAAGGAACCCATGCCAAATGTGGAAGAACATAATATACAAGAAAAAGAAGGAAAGGAGGAAACATCTCAAGAACCAACATAATTACAGGTCACTATGGCACAAATTATCATGCTACCTGAAGCAAAGGATACTAGAGGATACAAATGTCATCATGCATCTAATAATTCATATTCAGACAAGGAAATATCAAGAATAGAAGGGAATCAGCTAGCTATTGTCTCATCCACGCCATCTCAGGGAGAATGGGAGAAGGTTGAAAAGAAGAATTGGAGGAAAGTTTAACTTTTCTTAACATCTTTTAGTTGATTATTATGTATGAAATTATGATTCTCGGTCTTTGACTAGGTGATGGAATGTTTGCAAGCATCTACAACATGTAATTTTTTTTCATTAATAAAATTGTGATTTTTTCCTTAGGAAAAAAAAAAATATAAACAATTATAATCTCCATCTTAATTGTTTTTTTATTAATTTAGTTAATCACATTTTGAAAAAAAAAATAGAGAATTACTTATTTATATATAAAATATTTTATAATTCAAAATATATTATATATATATATAATGTTATTATATATATATATATATTAATTATTAAAAAAAATTACACCAAATATGATACTAGATAACAGGTTCAAAGATTGAATATATTTATAATAATTTTTTAATTATAGTAACTTATCATTCTTAATCACATTGTTTTATATATATATATATATGTATATATATATATATATATATATTATTATATATTAATTATAAACAAATTTACAATATGATAACTAGATAACTAGCTCAAAGATGTGATAAAATTTATAATAATTTGTTTAATTTATAGTAACTTATCATTTTAATCACATATGTTATAATATATATTATATATATATATTAATTATTAAAAAAAATTACACAAATATGATACTAGATAACAGCTCAAAGATGTGATATAAATTTATAATAATTTGTTAATTTATAATAAGTTGTCACCTTAATCGCATATATTATGATTCTTGTATCTTAAAGATAATAAAGAACCAATATTTACACTCCTATTTGAGTTTATTAATGGTCTTAAACCTACATCACCTTATTATATCTAAAAGGAAAGAAAATGAAACCATATACGATCTATCCTACTAACAATAAAAAATAATCACCTAATATTTAGAATTTAAATAAAAAAATTTTAATAAAAAGTTTATAATACTTAACATCAAAATCATTAAAATCTTATATAATACTTAACATCAAAATCATTAAAATATTATTCCAAATAATTGATATATATTATCACAAAAATTGAACTTCTAAAATCCTAGAAGATCGTGTTTGAATAAATATTTTGTCCCTCAATAAATGTAATTCATGATTTTCAAAGACACTTGCCCACAAATGTCCTCAATATTCCTTGGAAAATTAGTTCACAACTAGAATAATTTAGTTAATTGGCAAATTACTTCACAAACTAAATTAATTGAGCTTCGACAACGTTGGACGACATAGGTCAACTCAACAGCATTTGGGGTTTAATGAAGAGAGACCTACCTTGAATGTGCTCCCGTATTTATGGTCTACTCTATATTTGTTTAGATTATGAGTTTGATATGGGAGTTGTTTATAATGCGACTTTTTAGGAGTTGTCTATAATGAGACTTTTTGGAGATTCCGGTGATGGAATCTGGCGGAAGAAATTGAGGTTAAATCTTGATTTGTTGCAGTTAAAATGGTTTTTTAACTGCATATTTGGATTCAGCACCCTTGAAAATCCCTGGGACGCTTTGATTGTGCAGAAACTAGCTATCAAACTTGCGATTCCAATAATTTACTGCTGGATTTTGACCGGAAAAAGCCACCGAAAAGGCTTTCAAAAAGTCGCGTTAAAGACAACTGCGTTTGATATCATAGGTGATCAATAAAGGTCAGAAATATTCACTTACTAATCATTATTAGTATGCGGTAATGTATAGTACAATATCCAACGGATAGGGAAAAATATGTCATTTGCACATTGTTGGTGGGATAGTCTAACATAATACAATAAGTTAGTTGATCATTTTTATTAACATAAAATAAAAAACAGGTATATTATACATTTAGATGGATATTTTAAATATATTAAGTTGACATTTATATAAATTTATTTTTAATATATTTATTAAGTGTTAAGAGATTAAATTTCTCAAAATCTAAATTTTTTTGAATATAAAATTTGAGAAAAATATTTGCGAAAAGAAATTCTAACACTTTAAAATAGATCTACAATATTCTTTTAATACTATTTATAATATATATAAATTTCATATCTCTATATATAAATATTCTTATTTTTAATTCTACTAAACATTCATGGTAGATATATATATGAATATCATATTTACAAATATGAATCTTGTGATTTTGTTTTATATAGTAAGATGATTTATAACTTATATCTAAAATTTATAGTTTATATAATTTGTATCTAAATAGTTTTCATTAGAAATATTTTTTATTTCTAATTCAATTCCATTAAATTCATAATATATATATATTAATATATTAAATGTTAAAAACAAATTTTTTAGTATTTGTATGGTTATTAACTTTTAAACACATAGTTTGTACATATGCATGCGATTGATTTTTTTGTTATAATAGGGGACGATTGGGAGGAGACATGTAGCTAGGGTTTCTGAGAGTTATAGAGCTTGCCCCTTATGGAGGGCCACAGAGGAGGAAGCTCCACTCCCTCCTACAAGGACGTCGTTGCCAGCAGAGGCAAGTCACCATTGGGTAATGTCAGAGGATCTGTGGAAGAAGAAAAAAAGAAATAACAAAAAGGAGATAGATGGTGCCAGGCCCAAGGAAAATGGCAGCACTAAAGATAAGGAGGAAGAAGACAAAGGCCAGGGAAAAAGGGACAGTAAACAAAAGGGACCATGTAGACCCAAAATGGAGATCACTCCTAGAGTAGCGTTAAATGATCCTGCACTGCAGGCACACAAGGAACATATGGGGACTTATGCTATAATCTGCAAATTCATGGGATTATGGCCCACTAAAAAGGCTTTACAGATATGGATCAAGTACCACTGGAAACCCAAAGGAAGCATCGATCTCCATCTTGGGTCAAATGGATTTTTCACGGTCGTGTTCACAAACATCGAAGACAAAGACATAATATTCAAAGGAGGACCCTACTTTTATGCAACAACGGGCCTTTATATGTGGCCTTGGATGATGAACTTTGTTCCAGAGCAGGAGACTTTCGCTTTGGTACCTGTCTAGGTAAGTCTCTATTCTCTACCTCTTGATTACTGGCAAACTGAATCGCTTGCTGCCATTGGCAACAAACTAGGTCATTTTGTCAAAGGCTCGGAAGCCACAAGAAGGGGCAAATACACTTCCTATGCAAGGATTTGTGTAGAAATGGATCTATCAGGAGCCCTTCCGGATGAAGTCATCCTAGAAGTTATTGATGAGAAATGGGTGCAAACTGTGGACTATGAGCATATCCCATTCAGATGTCGTAAATGCCACGAACATGGACACTTGTTCAAAGACTGCCCTCTTAGTAGAGCAGACAACAAGAGCAAACATAATACAATGAAGGACACAGAAAGATTTTAGAAAATGGCAAGTAGAGGAAGAGGAGGTAAAAAACGACCAAAGAAACAACGTAATGAGGGGCAAAAGGTCAGTTAGAATAGGTTTCAAGCACTGGAAGAGAATGAAGAAATGGCAAATGAAGACCAATCTATGGAGGAGGGCCCTAATGAAAAGGAAAAGGAAGAAAACTACAACCCAACACAAGATATTGGTAATAAGAAAGAAACTATGATGAGTGAAACAGAACTAGAGATAGATCAGGAGATGACCCAGAGTGAAACAGATCTGGAGGACCATGAACTTCAGGAAATTATAGATAAGGAACACCTAGATCTAGAAGCGTTCTTGATGCAGGGAACCACGGGAGGGATAGATTCACTACCCCAAGAAGACTACAACAGAAAACAACAGTTTTTTTTATGGAAAACTCACGAAAGGGGGTTAGATAAAGGAAAAACCATTGACAAGCAGGAGTACAAAGGTGTGAAAACAATGAAATCAACTCCTGGATTAGCTACTAGAAATGCAGGAAAGAAGAGGGGTAAGAAAAAGCAGAAGGAGCTCTTGATGGAGTGTGGAAAGTTAATGATAGACTCAGGTAAGATGAAAGACCTAACTAGTTACTCCTTTACAAATATTTAACTATGAAGTTCACATCCTGGAATGTTAGAGGTCTAGGTAACAAAAGAAAACAAGGAATGCTTAGTTATAGAATTAAACAAGAAATGTCGGATATGATCTTCATCCAAGAAACGAAATGTTCCATTCAGAAAATAAAACTAATCCATAGCAAATGGCTTAATAGATTTTAGTTTCTAGAGGTTAGAGCTAAAAACACAACAGGGGGCATTCTCACTCTTTGGAACCCCCAAAAAGTCAGCATAATTGATGTAGAGGAATCTAGAAATTACTTATCAGTGCTCGTTCAACCAATGGAGGTTTCAGAAACCTTCCTGATCACCAATGTTTAGGGTCCTCAAAGAATAGATGACAGACTCAAATTGCTAGAATCCCTAATAGATCTCAGGAATAGACAGGCTAGAATTCCTTGGATCATGGGAGGTGATTTTAATATGATCAAATCTCTTTCAGAAAAAGCGGAGGTACCAGAGTGCTAAACAAAGACTCCTTAGCATTCCAATCATTCACAGATAATATGAAAATGGTTGATTCAGAATTAAGTAATGGCCTTTTTACTTGGAACAACAGAAGAGGAGGTGAGGCACAGGTAGCCTCTAAATTAGATAGGTTTATGATATCAGAAGAGCTTATGCTTATAGATAAAGAAATAACAGCAAGAGTTCTTCCCTTTGGAAGTTCCAATCACTAGCTGATTCAACTGGAAATCAAGGGCATGGTTTCTCCCAGGAATAGGCCCATCAAATTTGAGAATATCTGGCTCTCCCACCCGGATTTCATCAGTAACATTGAAAAATGGTGGTCTAAAGACTTTCCATTCCAGGGATAAAAAATGTACCTCCTTCATAAAAGACTAAAGCACATCGAATTCATGCTCAAAGAATGGAACAAGAAGGATTTCTACAACATTTATGTGAACAAAAAATCATTGGAAATCAAAATTCAGGAACTCAACCAGGCACTAAAAAAAGATGGCTTTGACAAAGTCAAAAGTGATCAGGTTGATAAACACCATCAAGAATGGGAAAATTTATGCAAACAAGAGGAAATATTTTGGAGGCAAAAGTCTAGAGTTTAATGGCTCAAGGAAGGAGAGCGGAATATAAGATTTTTCCATAGATCCATTATGGCTAATAGAGCATACAACAAAATCTCTATGATAAAGGATGAGAATGGGGAGCTTTAGAACACTCATAAGAATATTGAAGTTGTGCTTGTTCAACATTTTCGAAACATCACTCGGGAAAACAATCCAGATAGGGAACAATCCATCAAGGAAATTACAAGGCACATCCCTAAGTTGGTGTTTAGAGAGGACAATTTTAACCTCAATAGACCAGTTACTGAAGAGGAGGTCATCGAGGTTCTCAAAGACATGCAAAATTGCAAAGCACAAGGCCCAGATGGCTTTAATTTTAATGTGGATTTTTTTAAAGCTTGTTGGAATATTGTCAAATAGGACATTTTGAAGGTGGTGGAGGATTTCAGGGGTAGAAAAACTATCCTAAAATCCCTCAACACCTCCTTCATCTCCCTGATCCCCAAACAGGACTCAACTCAAACTGCAGATAAGTACATACCCATAGCTTTATGTAATGTGGTATACAAGATAATATCCAAGGTAGTGGCTAATAGACTCAAACCTCTCCTTCCTTCTTTAGTGTGAGAGGAACAATCAAGCTATGTGGAGGGTAGAAAATTTTTAAATAATATTATTCAAGCCCATGAGGTGGTTCACACGCTTACCAGTAAAATGCAGGCGGGGATGATCATGCAATTAGATATTGCCAAAGCATATGACAAGGTGAATTGGATTTACATCAAGAAGGTTCTCACTACTTTTGGGTTCGATCACAATTGGGTAAGATGGGTCATGGCTCTGGTGACTTCTTCCAACTTTTCAATTTTGGTGAATGGCTCTCCCTCAGAGATCTTCAATCCTTCTAGAGGCCTCGAGCAGGGAGACCCACTCTCTCCCTTTCTTTTCATCCTCATGATGGAGGGACCTGGAAGGTCCACTAAGCATGCTAAGGAAATAGGCAAAATCAAGGGTCTTCAATTATCTAAGAATGGTCAAGCTTTGACTCACCAACAATTTGTAGATGATACCATGCTGCAAATAATTTCCACAGTCAAAGAAGCTTCAGCCTACAATCAAATCCTGAAGGAATTTTCCATGGCTACAGGTATGGAAGTCAATCTCTCTAAGTCAAAAATATTCTTCTTAAACACTAACATTGCTATTCAGAGAAATATTTCAAGAATTCTTGGCTTCCAAAGGGATTCCCTCCCCACAAAGTATTTGGGAGTTCCTCTCACAGCCATACCAATGCACAAGAGTATCTGGGAACCGGTGCTTAATAAGCTGCAGGACAGAGTCAAAAAATGGACCTTTAGAGTCTTGAACCTGGCTGGTAGGTTTGTTCTGACAAAGGCAGTTCTGCAATCTATCCCAGTTTTCATGTTATCAGCACTCCCAGCTCCCAAAGGTGTTTTAGAGCAATTCAGGAATATCCAAAGAGATTTCCTTTGGGGTAAGGAGGAAACAAAGAAGAAATGGACCTTGTTTTCTTGGGAAAAAATCTGTAAACCCAAGAGCCACGGAGGCCTAGGCTTGGATGATCAAGAGATTCTTAGTAAAGTTCTAGGAGCCAAAAGCCTAGTGGGAAAGGATCTAGAAAGAGAAATATGCTAGCTCTTGGCTCACTAATGATCTCATAAGAATGTCTAGAAATATAAAAGGCTCTCACATCTGGAATAGAGCCTGGGAAAATAGAAGTCTGGTTCAAAAAGACAGTTTCTAGGAAGTTAGAGGAGGAGATCTTGCACTCTTTTGGGAGGAAAAATGGCAACAAGAACCAAAGCTATTAATAGAAGATTCTTTAAGCCTCAAGCAGGAAACAGATTCCCAAGGGTTATACAAAGTAAAGGATTTATGGGATCTTGCTCAATTCTCCGGAAAGAGGAGAAGTTGGAGAAAAATTGACTGCAGAGATGACAGCCCCATAAAAATAAAAGCAGAGGCTCTTTGGAGCTTGCTAAAACAAAGGATGATTTTGGTAATAGAGGGACAAGATCAATTGAGATGGGGCAATAACAATAAAGGCACCTTTAATCTTAAGGAAGCTAAAGGTATTCTCCATGGGCTTGATTCCAGTGTTCCATAAATGACCTGGCAAAACCTCTGGAAGCACCAAGGTTGGATGAAGGTCAAGCTTTTCATGTGGTTGGTTCATGATAAGA
>APFE030663214.1:41753-52677 GCA_000404065.3 Pinus taeda
TCATGGGTGAATTTTCACCCAATGGTGAAATTAGGAAGTTTCACATTTTTATTGAATGATTTTTTTTAAATGTGGCGTATTTTTATCATTCACCCTCAATTTATTTTATTTTTTTAATTAGATATGAAGGGTTATCACAAGCTTATTTCTAGGGAGAGGGGAAAAAATAAGTTTCACCCTAATATTTGGAGTTGTGAGTCCATATTTTCTCTGACTTGCAAGAATGGGGATTTCTAGCAGTGATTTATCCATTGCCATTGGTGTAAAAAGAGCCACCTGCTTTCATTAGCCATAGTTTTATGATATTGTGATTATTTTTAAGCGGATCACCTAGATTTTTTTTTAACAAATGGGTTATAAGGGAATTCTTTGTCCCTAAATTGAGACTCAAGCAACTTCTTGCAATTTCTCAAATTTGCATATGCTTGGTTACAGTTATCTCTAATGTAGGAGGCTTGTTTATGAAGCTGTGGAATTCAAGTTTTAAAGTCAAGACAAAACATAGGTTGGTACTTCCAGAATCCAAACCCTTGTACGACAGTTGGTAACCCTGCTCAATATGTTGTGTATTGTCTAATTTTGCTTCATTCTTGGGAATTATATTGATCTAACCTTTTATAATTTAATGTAGCTTAGAACATATTGAATATTTTTCTAGCCTTCTCAATGAGTGGGACATCTCACAATATTTTGAATGCTCAACCAGAGGTCAACATCCGAGGGGAACTATATAAGTAGAGAAAGTTCATGATTTGCTTAACTATTTGAGTTACACAAACTACAAAGTTGAGAAAAAAATAGTTTTATTGTGGTATGTGGTGTTTCATGTTTACAATATGCAACTAGAGAGGATCAAACTATTGCACAGGCTAGAGGGAAGGGGGATATTACCATTGTAATCAATATGGATGGTAGCAGGACATATATTATCGTAGGTGGAAATCATGAAGCATGTAACAAACTGACATTTTAGCTATAATTTTCTTACTCCTTGTTCTTCAATTGTGGGATTATTGGGAAATTAGAATGTTAAAGGACTTAAAGAAGTTATATTTCACACAAAGATGAATGTTCTTTCTCCATTTTTTTCATTTACAGTATTACTAGGAAATTAGATAGTTGAAGGATTCAAAGAAGTAATATTTCCCCTAGACCTTGTTTTTCTAACCTTTGTATATGGCATATGTTTCAATTCTTCATTGAAATTAAAACACAATAATTTCTAAATTCAATGTTGTAATCCATTAAAAAAAAAAAAAAAACATGTTTACTTATTTGACATATTTCCACTACCAATACAATGAACTATGGGATAACTAGAAACTAGGCCTCTAACCACGTTAACTCTAGAATATGTAGATAATTGAACGTCCATTCCAATATTATCGATTAATTAAGGAGTAACTATGAACTACTAAGTGGCCATCCTAGTGTAAGATATATATATATATATAGTGTTCGGACCACACACATAATTGAGCAACTAGCATGTAGCAACCCAGGTTAAAAGTTCATGTAATAAAGTTAATAAAGGCCAAAATAAGACCAAGGTCATGAGACATGTACTCCAAGTTGAATGTTGGGAAAAACATCCTAGTGGGTGTTTATTTTGATTTATTATAGCTAAGCAATTTGGAAAAGGATTTGGAAAGGCAAAGATGCATTAATTGGTATTTTATTTGTGAAAATAAATAAAATTAGGAGAAAAGGGAGATGAAAGGTCATAGATTTGCATGAGAGGGAAATTGAAGAAAAAATAGAGGAAAATGAAGAAAATAGAGACCTCAATAATAAAAAGGCTCTTGAGGACCAAATCACAACTTTTTGTCAGTTTGGATTTGGAATTACTTTCAAATAGAGAAGAGCACCAAGAGGAGAAAGAAAGCAAGGAAGAAAAGGAAAAGTTGTAGGTAAGAGGTTGCATGGGTGATTTCTTAGCTAGTTTGTGAATGCGTGGTACACACATCTACATATTTGGTTCTCTTGCTATCATTGGTATGGGTTTTTCCAACTGTGAGAGTGGTTTCAATCTTCCCTTGCCATTTCCGGATAGCCATGGTGTGATGAGGTTACTTTATTCGATTGAGATTTGGATTGCGAGATGGTTTTGGAATGAGGTGAGATGATCTCAGGAAAATTCCCATAAGGCATAGGAATCCCCTGATCAGTTTTGGCGAGATTGTGGTAAATCATGAGGGTAGATACAAGAAAATTCCTCAAGGTATTGGTGAAGAAATTCTTAGGCATCCAAGCTTGTTTTGGGTTTAATAATCCCTTGGCCAATTTTGGTGGGATTGCAGTAAATCCTAAGGGTGGAGGTGGTTTAATATTCGGGAAGCCTTGGTTGGTTATGTATTGGTTTTATTATCTGATCTCTTGAATGATTTTGGTGGGATTGCAGAAGCATGAAGGTAGAGGTCGTTTAATCTTCGGGAAGCCCTGATTGTTTTTGCCTTGAGTCCCACATTCATGCTTGTAATATGGGATGGGGGTGATTGTGTTGGACACCTAATCTGTTGGATGTGGAGAATGATTATTTATAGGTCTTTGTTTCAGTCGGATGTATACCCCAAGAATTTTGTACACCCCTCCATGCGGGGGGGTGCGGGGGGAAATTGTTCCCTTCGAATAGGAAAATTTATGCAAGCAAGAGGAAATATTTTGGAGGCAAAAGTCTAGAGTTCAATGGCTCAAGGAAGGAGAGCATAATACAAGATTTTTCCATAGATCCATTATGGTTAATAGAGCATACAACATAATCTCTATGATAAAGGATGAGAATGGGGAGCTTTAGAACACTCATAAGAATATTGAAGTTGTGCTTGTTTAGCATTTCTGAAACATCACTCAGGAAAACAATCCAGACAGGGAACAATCCATCAGGGAAATTACAAGGCATATCCCTAAGTTGGTGTTTAGAGAGGACAATTTTAACCTCAATAGACCAGTTACTAAAGAGGAGGTCAGCAAGGTTCTCAAATACATGTAGAATTGTAAAGCACAAGGCCCGGATGGTTTCAATGTGGATTTTTTTAAAGCTTGTTGGAATATTGTCAAACAGGACATTCTGAAGGTGGTGGAGGATTCCAGGGGTAGAAACTATCCTAAAATCCCTCAACACCTCCTTCATCTCCCTGATCCCCATATAGGATTGAACCCAAACTACAGATAAGTACAAACCCATAGCTTTATGTAATGTAGTATACAAGATAATATCCAAGGTAGTGGCTGATATACTCAAACCTCTCCTTCCTTCTTTAGTGTCAGAGGAACAATCGGGCTATGTGGAGGGTAGAAAATTTTTAAATAATATTATTCAAGCCCATGAGGTGGTTCACACGCTTACCAGTAAAATGCAGGTGAGGATGATCATGCAATTGGATATTGCCAAAGCGTATGGCAAGGTGAATTGGATTTACATCAAGAAGGTTCTCACTACTTTTGGGTTCGATCTCAACTGGGTAAGATGGGTCATGGCTCTGGTGACTTCTTCCAACTTTTCAATTTTTGTGAATGGCTCTCCCTCAGAGATCTTCATTCCTTCTAGAGGCCTCAAGCAGGGAGACCTACTCTCTCCCTTTCTTTTCATCCTCATGATGGAGGGACTTGGAAGGTCCATTAAGCATGCCAAGGCAACAGGAAAAATCAAGGGTCTTCAATTATCTGAGAATGGTCAAGCTCTGACTCACCAACAATTTGTAGATGGTACCATGCTACAAGGAGTTCCCACATTCAAAGAATCTTTAGCCTACAATCAAATCCTGAAGAAATTTTCCATGGCTACAGGTATGGAAGTCAATCTCTCTAAGTCAAAAATCTTCTTCTTAAACACTAACATTACTATTCAAAGAAATATTTCAAGAATTCTTGGCTTCCAAAGGGATTCCCTCCCTACAAAATATTTGGGAGTTCCTCTCACAGCCAGACCAATGCACAAGAGTATGTGGGAACCAGTGCTTAATAAGTTGCAGGACAGAGTCAAAAAATGGACCTTCAGAGTCTTGAGCCTGGCTGGCAGGTTGGTTCTGACAAAGGCAATTATACAATCTATCACGGTTTTCATGTTATCAGCCCTCCCAGCTCCCAAAGGTGTTTTAGAGAAATTCAGGAATATCCAAAGAGATTTCCTTTGGGGTAAGGAGGAAATAAAGAAAAAATGGGCCCTGGTTTCTTGGGAAAAAAATCTGTAAACCCAAGAGCCACGGGGGCCTAGGCTTGGATGATCAGGAGATTCTTAGTAAAGTTCTAGGAGCCAAGCTTTGGTGGAGATGGGTTCAAGAGCCAAAAGCCTAGTGGGCAAGGATTTGGAAAGAGAAATATGTCAGCTCTTGGCTCACTAATGATCTCATAAGAATGTCTAGAAATATAAAAGGCTCTCACATCTGGAATAGAGCCTAGGAAAACAAGAGTCTAGCTCAAAAAGACAGTTTCTGGGAAATCGGAGCAGGAGATCTTGCACTCTTTTGGGAGGACAAATGGCAACAAGAACCAACACTGTTAATAGAGGATTTTTTAAGCCTTAAGCAGGAAACATATTCCCAAGGGTTATACAAAATAAAGGATTTCTGGGATCTTGCTCAAATCTCCGGAAAGAGGAGAAGTTGGAGAAAAATTGACTGCAGAGATGACAACCCCATAAAAATAAAAGCAGAGGCTCTTTGGAGCTTTCTAAAACAAAGGATGATTTTGGTAACAGAGGGACAAGATCAATTGAGATGGGGCAATAACAATAAAGGCACCTTTAATCTTAAGGAAGCTAAAGGTATTCTCCATGGGCTTGATTCCAGTGTTCCAAAAATGACCTGGCAAAACCTCTGGAAGCACCAAGGTTGGATGAAGGTCAAGCTTTTCATGTGGTTGGTTCATGATAAGAAAATTTTAACTTGGGACAACATTAGGAAAAGGGGTGTTATGGGGCCTTCCAAATGCCAGCTCTGTGAAGAGCAGGAGGAGACAATGGAGCACATTCTCAATAGCTGCTCTTACACCACCTGGATGTGGGATTCTTTCTCTACCATTTTCCAACAGATAGATAGGGACAGAAGAAGTATCATAAATACCCTAAACAAGTGGAGAAGAAACTATACGGAGAATGAGTTTCTTAATTTGGCCTGGGCCTTCATGCCAAGCTTCATTATCTGGAATTTTTGGAAAGAAAGGAATAAAAGAATTTTCAAGAATGAAAAGTCTATCCCTCGTCGACTATTTGATTTGATCCTAAAATAGCTCTAGGAGACAGTTAGCACCACAGTGCGCAATCTCCCCAAGAATCCCCCCTCTGAGACTGAGCTGAGAATTCTCAGGAAACTGGAAATGCAAGGGATTTTTCCCCAAGGACTAATTAGGAAGGATATAGCTATGGATACAGAGAAGGATTTCTAGTAACCTCCACCAAAAGGCTATCTAAAATACAACATTGATGGTGCTTCAAAAGGCAACCCAGGAACAGCTGGTTTTGGAGGAGTTTTAAGAGATGAAGAGGGCAGTATTATCTTTATCTTCCACTGCCATTTAGGAAGTGCCACAAATAATATGGCGGAATTAATGGATCTGGAGCAATTTCTAGAGTTTCTGATTCAGAATCATGGCTCAAATGTCATTATAGAAATGGACTCAAAGATTACCATTAACTCTGTGAAAAGAATCAATTGTGGTACTCAGCCGGAGAAAGTCTCAAATCATTGGAGACTAATCCAGGTTTACCAAAGAATTCAAGTTCACCTCCTGGAACTTCGAATGGTTAGTTTCAACCATGTTCGACAAATTGCCAAAAAATTATAGGAATTACTGGCCAACGAAGGTGTGAACAATGCAGATTACGGGATGGCAAAAAAGTGGCAGGAGATACCTCAAAGCTGTTTAAAGGCTCTCTGTGATGAATAAGCTGCAGAAGATAGAGAAGTTTTTCAATATCGGGCCAGGATGACAAGCACGAATTGATCTTTCCAACCAAAATAACCTCAACCTATCAGTATGTACTTGGTAGGGGGGCAAACTAAGTTCTGCCTCATTTTATCCTGGAGTAAGTTGACCGGGCTCCCCAGTTTTTTGGAAGGCAATTTGCTGGGTCATTTTCCAAACAAGCACAATATCAGGTTTAGGTTCAGTAGTAGGAATAGGCAAAACGCGAGGTTTGTTTTTTCCAGAGATCACACGACTCTTGAGCGGTTAGTGGTTTCGCAATTTCGGAAGCGATCCCACAGGGATTACAACACGTGGCAGGATGGTAGATTTGGAAACCACCCTCTATTGCACACTATCATTCGGTTGTGTTAGGTTGTGCAATATGTTTCCTAGTCGTTGGATCCAGCAGCCCGAATCAACAGTTAGGATCGAAGGTGTTGTTTTGTGGGGTCAGGCGGGTTATTTTCATTCATCCTGATTGGCGTGTCTTTTCCCTCTTCCGTGGCGTGTGTGTAATCCATGGTCGGGGGTGACTGTTTTCATTTGTCGGCGCCGGGGAGTGTGTTTTTTCCAGAACTTCCCTAGTGGGTGGGGGTTCTTGTTGCCTTTCTGTGTTTGTTTCTCATAAGTTTGGTGATTTCTGTTGTAGGGTGGGGGGTCTTTGTCATTGGCAGGGATTCCTTTTTCCTGAGTTCTTGTAAATGAACGGGTTTTTTGTACATTATGTAACTCTTCTTTTGGATTAATGAAATAGAAGGATCGGCGCTTGCTTTAGCAAAAAAAAAAAAAAAAAAAAACTTTTAAACACATAGTTTGAAAAAACATGGTTACAATTATGAATCTTCATTATTTAAATTTATTTAATTTGATGTGCATTTTATTATTTTTAAAATGCTCATTTTATTATGAGAATACCATGAGCAAGACCATGGGTGAATTTTCACCCAATGGTGAAATTAGGAGGTTTCACATTTTTATTGAATGATTTTTTTAAATGTGGCGTATTTTTATCATTCGCCCTCAATTTTTTTTATTTTTTTAATTAGATATGAAGGGTTATCAAAAGCTTATTTCTAGGGAGAGGGGAAAAATAAGTTTCACCCTAATATTTGGAGTTGTGAGTCCATATTTGCTCTGACTTACAAGAATGGGGATTTCTAGCAGTGATTTATCCATTGCCTTTGGTGTGAAAAGAACCACCTGCTTTCATTAGCCACAGTTTTATGATATTGTGATTATTTTTAAGCGGATGACCTAGATTTTTTTTTAACAAATGGGTTATAAGGGAATTCTTCATCCCTAAATTGAGACTCGAGCAACTTCTTGCAATTTCTCAAATTTGCATGTGCTTGGTTACAGTTATCTCTAATGTAGGAGGCTTGTTTATGAAGCTGTGGAATTTAAGTTTTAAAGTCAAGACAAAACATAGGTTGGTACTTAAAGAAGTAATATTTCACCCAAAGATGAATGTTATTTCTCCATTTTGTTCATTTACAGTGTTACTAGGAAATTAGATAGTTGAAGGATTCAAAGAAGTAATATTTCCACTAGACCTTATTTTTGTAACCTTTGTATATGGCATATGTTTCAATTCTTCATTGAAATTAAAACAAAACAATTTCTAAAGTCAATGTTGTAAAATAATAATAATAATAATAATAAAATTAAATTAAAAATCAAAATAAAAAAGAACAAAAAAAACAAAAAAACATGTTTACTTATTTGACATATTTCCACTACCAATACAATGAACTATGGTATAACTAGAAACTAGGCCTCTAAGTGCATTAACTCTAGAATATGTAGATAATTGAATGTCCATTCCAATAATAGTGATTAATTAAGGAATAACTATGAACTACTAAGTGGCCATCCTGGTGTAAGATATATATATATATATATATATATATATAATATATATATATATATATATATATATATATATATAGTGTTCGAACCACACACATAAGTGAACAACTAGCATGTAACAACCCAGGTTAAAAGTTCATGTAATAAAGTTAATAAAGGCCAAAATAAGACCAAGATCATGAGACACGTATTCCAAGTTGAATGTTGGGCAAAACATCCTAGTGGGCGTTTATTTTGATTTATTATAGCTAAGCATATTGGAAAAGGATTTGGAAAGGCAAAGAGGCATTAATTGGAATTTTTTTTGTGAAAATAAAGAAAATTAGGAGAAAAGGGAGATGAAAGGTCATAGATTTGCATGAGAGGGAAATTGAAGAAAAAATAGAGGAAAATGAAGAAAATTGAGACCTCAATGATAAAAAGGCTCTTGAGGACCAAATCACAACCTTTTTTCAGTTTGGATTTGGAATTACTTTCAAAGAGAGAAGAGCACCAAGAGGAGAAAGAAAGCAAGGAAGAAAAGGAAAAGTTGCAGGTAAGAGGTTGCATGTGTGATTTCTTAGCTGGTTTGTGAAAGCATGGTACATGCATCTACATATTTGGTTCTCTTGCTATCATTTGTATGGGTTTTTCCAATTGTGAGAGTCATTTCATCCTTCCCTTGCCATTTTCGGATAGTCATGGTGTGATGAGGTTATTTCATTCGATTGAGATTTGGATTGCGAGATGGTTTTGGAATGAGGTGAGATGATCTTAGGAAAATTCCCATAAGGCGTAGGAATCCCTTGATCAGTTTTGGCGAGACTGTGGTAAATCATGAGGATAGATACAAGAAAATTCCTCAAGGTATTGGTGAAGAAATTCTCAGGCATCCAAGCTTGTTTTGGGCTTAATAATCCCTTGGCTAATTTTGGTGGGATTGCAGTAAATCCTGAGGGTGGAGGTGGTTTAATATTCTAGAAGCCTTGGTTGGTTATGTATTGGTTTTATTATCTAATCTCTTGATTGATTTTGGCGGGATTGCAGGAGCATGAGGGTGGAGGTGGTTTAATCTTCGGGAAGCCCTAATTGTTTTCTCCTTGAGTTCCACATTCATGCTTGTAATATGGAATGAGGGTGATTGTGTTGGACACCTAATATGTTGGGTGTGGAGCATGATTATTTATAGGTCTTTGTTTCAGCCAGATGTATACCCCAAGAATTTTGTACACGCCTCCACGCAGGGGGGTGCAGGGGGGACTTATTCCCCCCGTGGGGGTCCGGGGGTGCTAATCCCCCCGGCTCAGAGCAATGGCAGAAGATGGTCAGTTTAGGGTCGAGAAATTTAACGGCCAAAAATTCTCGCTATGGAAAATGCAGATGGAAGATTATCTGTATCAGAAAGATTTGTACCTACCATTGGGTGGAAAAGCAAAGATGTCAACGGGTATGACAGATGAATAATGGAACCTTCTCGACAGAAAGGCACTCAGAACAATGTGGTTGTGCCTCGCAACATCGGTCGCCTTCAAAATTTCAAAGGAAACAATGACAGAGGGCTTGATTAAGGTGTTGCTGAAACTATATGGAAAACCCTCGGCCTCAAACAAGGTATTTCTTATGAAACGGCTATTTAATATGAAGATGTCAGAAAGTGGATATGTTGCATACCATTTAAACGATTTTAATACTGTTACAAGTCTGTTAAGTTCTGTAGGGGTAAACTTTGATGATGAAGTTAGAGCTCTGTTATTATTGTGCTCATTGCCAGAAAGTTGGAATGGTTTAGTAATAGCCATTAGTAACTCAGTTTCTGGATCTAGTACTGTAAATTTTGATGATGTTTTTGGTGTTATCCTTAGCGAGGAAATGTGACGGAAAAGCTCTGGTGAGACATTAGGTAATGCTTTGAGTGCAGAGTCTAGGGGAAGAAAAATGGAAAGAGGAAAGAGCTCAGGATATTGCAGTAAATCAAGGAAAGTTAGATCCAAGTCCAGATCGGGGATAATGTGCTGGAAATGCAGAAAGAAATGACACCTAAAGAAAAACGGTAGATCTCAGAAGGGAAAAGGAGATGCACAACAAGAAAACACTCATGAAGCAAATGTGACAGGTGAGGTGTTACAATATGCTTTGATTCTTTCTTTCGAAAATATTATTGATTCTTGGGTGCTAGATTCAGGGGCCTCATTCCATGCCACACCTGATAAGAAATATTTTCATGACTATGTTCGAGGAGATTTTGGACAAGCCTGTTTGGGTGATGATAAACCATGTAAAATTGTTGGAATGGGTAAGGTTCTTGTAAAACAACAAAATGGAAACTAATGGCTACTAAAGGAGGTAAGGCATGTTCCAGATCTGAAGAAAAATCTGATTTCAACAGGGCAATTAGGTGGTGAAGGTTGTGTGACAACTTTCACAAATAAAGCTTGGAAGGTCACCAAAGGAGTCGTGGTAATAGAAAAAGGCGAAAAGATTGGTATATTGTATTTATGCAATGGTATTTCTAACTCTATTAATGCTTTAACTTCCAAAGGAGAAAATGCAGCATTATGGCATCATAGGCTCAGACACATAAGTGAAAAGGTGATCCAGACTTAAACAGGAACGCAATAAAATACAGAGATAACCATATACACAAAGATGCAACGGAAATAATACTTCCTTTCATTAATGGAAAATACTGAAATATGCTTACAACCGGAAATAGAAATAAACCAGCTAGGGCGATGGTAACTTATCTCTGAGAAGAGATGTGTGGCTACATGCCTCTGAACTGTGTTACAATGAGGCTCGAAGGCCTATTTATTGTTGAGAAACAATGGAAAAACCCTTCACATTCCAAAACCTAACCTTGGAAGATGAAATGCCAAATTGTGGGCCCTGTTTTTGGGTAAGTTGGTACATCAACTTCCCAAGGTCGCGAATTGGTCGTCTTATCTCCGTTTGACGCGCATGATAGCCCGTTGGAAAGATCTCTCTGAGGACTACGACGAAAAAGACAATTTTTAGATAGAACAATCGCTCACGGTAGATTTCCCAAAAAACGTCGTTTAGGGCCTCAAAACGGCTCCGGAAGTTTAGGACCCGAAAAACTGCTAAAAATAGTAAATTGTGCTATAATTAAGGAAACTGAAAAAAAATGCACGAAGCACTAGAGGGGATCCAA